>VUQG01030060.1:2008-33125 GCA_015106755.1 Etia nguti | reverse complement strand
TTAATCAACATGATAATGTGTAGGGGCATTTGCCAGTGTAAATAAAGAGCTCAGGTCCCTAGAACCCCCTCCACCCCCAGGTCTCCTCCGGAGGACAGTTTTCCTTTTTTCAAACCTGTCATTCATTTTCTCCTCTTTTGTACAATACTCTGCTAATCTCTCCTGTCCAGCTCTAATTGCCTTGCACTTTCCTGTCCTCTTCTTTGTCAATCCATCCCCCTCACCTCCTCCTCTATCTTTCCTTTTGCTTCCCAGATGTGTTGTTTTCCTTTCTTTTTTTTTTTCTTCTCCCAATCCAGGTCTGGCTTCCAGGCTTCTGGCTGACATTTCACACTGCTCACCCCCACCTCGTGCAGTATTTTCTGAAATTTTAGAGCAGTAGCAAGCAAACCTGATGTCCAAAGGTGAAGTGACTGACACGTTTCAAGCTGTATTCTTCCTGGCCAGGTGGTGCTGGATAGGGGAGGGAAAGCAGGGTGGGGAGCAGGGTGGGTGGATTTGCTTGGCTTCTCTGTGTTTATTTGATATCTGGGCTGAATGCACAGCCAGCATGAAAGAAAAAAAAAAAAACAGAATAGAAAGAGAGTGAAAGGTGAGATGGGTGTGTTTATCTCACGTTTTGCTGAATATACAACACATATTTGATAAACGGCAGAAGAAGACACAACGGATGTAAGAAAGTCAAAGAGGGGAAAATGAAAGACACATGCGCAGCGAATCTGCTCTGGATGTCAGCACACGTGTGCACGAGTGATTTGCTGGGTGAAACGGAACGCAGGATATAGGTCTCTCCAACGATCTAAACATAATGACTTAATATTTCTCCCTCGCCGAGCCCTCCCATAAACAAGCCGGGGATAAAGCAAACATGTTAAACCGACTCCTAAATGACGAGGGCCTCTTGTCCTCCCTCTTTGAAATCCACTCTGCCCGGGAATAATTAAGGCGGCTTTATGGCCGAGTACAAAGACGGAATATTGTTAAGTTGTATTGCGCTGCTGTGTATGCATGAGAAAGAGAAAGAGGCCATGACACCTGCATGATATTCCAAAAAACACAGGAGCTGTTAGCATGTGAATGAAGTGTAGGTGCTCGTGTGTGTTTCCTGCCTATTGTATGTGTGTGTGTCTGTGTATAATTATTGTCTGTGTGTGAGAGAGAGAGGCAGAGAGAGAAAGAGCGCATCTCAGTCTGAGAGCATTAGCAGTGAGCCTGTTCTCCGTATCTCAATGAGGGGATTAGAGGACTATTCATTAGGCGGGCTTTGATAGGTGACTGGCCGAGTCCATCCACTGTTGCCGCTCATGTACTGCCAGACAGAGAAGGCCAGGGGGTAATGGAGGGAGCCCCGTCTCTAGTCTTTCACTGTCTTCATCCTTTTTTATCTATTTTTTTTCTTCCTGTTGGCATCTCTGTCCGGTCCCTTTCAACATCACTGGAGGGAGAGTTATTTCTTTCCAAAATGATGTAGTCAGACTCTACAGCCTGGAGTCTCTGGGTTGATACAAACAGGGGAGTAAGGAAACACATTTAAACACTTTACTGTTACTGTAAGGCTTTCAGGACATGTTATTGCAACTCTATATGACACCGTGGTACCATTTTATGGTACAATGGAAAATAAGAGACTTGAAAGTTAATGAAGACCTGGTAACTAGGGTACACGAGTGCCTGTTAGTTAATGCCTCAGTTTAAGCTTAAATAATTAAAAGTGATTTGCCATATCCATCTGTCCATCCGTCCATTTTTGAATGCTTATCCAGGTTTGGGATGCAGAGACAGCAGTCTAAGCAGAGAAGGAAAGACTTATCTCACAGGAGGGGACATAGGGTGTGGTGCAGTGTTGAGAACTGGGCGGTCGTCAAGGGTGGTGGACAGGGGCAGAGGTCCTGGCCCTCCGATCCCCAGCTTCCAAAACTAGCTTGTGGACCATGTGATATACAATAAATGTGCAAAAAGGCACAAAATCATGGATATGGTTTTTAAATTCAAGTACTGTACTGCCATTTTGAAGCCAAAAATGTCAGAGGAGTTCTTAGATATACTTGCTAATTGCAAGTATGCACCAGGCAATATAGCCTGGTGCAATATTAGGCACCAGGCTAAATGCTGTTTCGAAAACCCCTTTTTGCATGAGACTGGTACTACCTGGAGACCTCTCGATCCTGTGTGATCTTCCATTATTTGAGAGGAAAAGATTCCACTGCAAACACTTCAATTACATACCATAGTTCAGTCCTGTGAGAAGATTTGTCCTGCACAAATTGCCATCCTTGCGATTTTGTCCTTTTCTGACTCTTTGGAAGAGGGATCTGGAGGCTGTGTTTGAAATGATAAATTAGCTAAATAAATAAATCCCTATGTCTTTGGACTGTGGATGGCACAAATGCATGCGAAGGGAAAACATACAGAATCCACACAATAAAGCCCAAGCTGTCCTAAACAGCTACATGGCAGAAAATTCATATTATCAGCAGCTGGCAAGGGTGGAAGTCAGTAAATCTGTTTAGAACACACACTTGGTTCATCTTGTCTGAATGTGCTTCGTGAAACACGGATATAAGGGGAAATTTCAGAATCACAGGAATTCCCTAGGAGAACCTTGGGTTAATAGTTTATTGCCAATAGCATATTGGCAATATAAAATAACATGCACTGATTTATATGGAGGTCCTCAACAAGCATCTATATACAGTATATGACAGGAGTGACTAAGAGCCATCCCACAGTTGGCATGACTGGATTCATCATGGCACAAACACCCACAGAGTATAACAGAGTATGAGGCACAACGGCTTGTACCACTGACTTTTAAAAAATTTGGTCTCTTTTGATTCAGACTCTGTTATTTGGATAAAGTGACAGGGAGCATCATTCCAGGTCAAAGGGGACTGAGAAATAGCACCATCTGTCAGCGTTTTACTTTATTTCTGACAAGCCATAGGCTTTGAATGTAGCGAGGAGCATCAGTGAGGCGAATGGAAAGATAACATTTGCCTGACTAAGCCCACTGATGGAAACATATGTTTCCCCTGCCCAACAAAAGTTTCCCTCCCTATAAAAGTACACAAACTCTGTTTGAACGATGACAAGAAGAGGCGACTTCACGCGTGGTAAAGATGACATGTTTGTGAGTGGCAAAGAATCTTCTAAAGCAGGCCACAGGGACAGAAAAAAACACATTCTCCACTCCCATCCTCTCCTCCTTCTCATCTCTTTCTTCATCACCTATTTCTCTCACTTCCTTTTAGGGCTCAAGCATATAGACTCGGGCCATGGGACAAAGGGAGAGGGAGGAGGTGGAGGTGCTGTCAGATGATGAAGAGGAGAAAGCAAGGGATGAGAAGAGGAGGAAGCTGGGGACTCGTTCTGATCCCAGCCTCTTAATAAATCTGTCAGAGCGAGACAGAAGGAGAGCATGAGAGAGACACAGAGAGAGAAGGAGAGAGAGAGACAGAGATGGAGCCGTTAGCAGAGGTCTTCACCAGGTGGTTTGAAGTGCTCCTCCTCAAATCTCCAATCCTCTGCCTTGATGTAGAACTGTGTGGATTTTCCCTGCATTCGTTTACCTGTTCGTGTGTATGACTGTGAGGATGATTTGTTGTCCCTGAATACAAGGAAGATTTACCATATTTACAAGACATATGCATTCAAGCCGTTTCTAAAATATCACTAATGTGGTTTCCATTAAGTTAAAGTTTGTAGCTGCCGGCTCTCACCATACAAATAGGGTAGAATGCTCTCTGACACTTCTAAAGCATTAGATAGACAACAATAGATACATGCATATAGATAAATTACTGTAAGTCATGCTACATTAAATAAGTAACCACCTGATCTGTTGCACTATTTAGACAGAATAATTCTCCAGGCTTCTCAAAGGACATTCAAAGCTCTTCTTTGGATGTTGGCTGCCTTTTGTTCTGTTCCCACACTGCTTCAGTAATGTTGACGTCCAGGCTCTGGTACTGATATTGTTCCACTGTATGTTTTTTGATCCAGGTATGTTTTTGCTGCAGTGGCAGTGTGTTTGGGAACATCAACATCCTGAAGTATGAAGTCATTGCAATCAGAAGCTTTGCAAATTTGATCACATAGTGGATCAAAATCTGATGGTACTTTTCTGTGTTCATAATTTCAGCGATTTTGACAAGATCTCCAACAGCACTGGCTGCAATCCAGCCCTAAACCATGACAGAGCCTCCACCATGTTATACAGATGGCTGTAGACACTGATTTAATTAACACAAGCTGAAGTTTGAGGTGTGTTGCTTTTAGCTGTTGGTAGAAATGCTTTCAGGGTTCCCTACCAGAATTATCCACGTGGTCATTTCCAAATTAAGAGAGCTGAGTGCATTTACACATATACACACAACAGTGGTTACTCAATTTAATACATAAATGTACTTATTAATTTTAACACAGAGATGGGATCATTCAGGGGAAATCGCTTGTGAGCTGTCACACTCAAATAAACCTTTAGAGATGAAAATTTTCATGTAACAGCAGGAACTGTGGTACATTTGAATCATCTTGCATCGCACATCATCGGATTCAAGTGCGTGAACAATTAGCCTGACTTGTAAATGATGGTTTCATATGTGTTCCTGAGCAATGTGACATGCCATCGCTCATTTTTCACACAGCTATAGAAATGTGATTACCGTTCACCTCATTAAAATACCGACTGTGAGCCGGAAATCCATTAGCCGTTTTTGAACCAATCACACTTGTGAGCCTTCATTCTTCACGAAAGCTACAGCGAAACAATAAAAACATGCACGCAGTGGAGAGTAAAATTCACATATCTAAACACACATGCGTCTTCCTGCAAACACAAAGACACTACATGTATATTTACTCTGTTCCTCCTTTGAATTGTGTTTATTACTGTTTCATATCGATGCTAGTTTATGGTGTCTCTGTGACACCGTGACTCCCAGTTGGGGAGTAAACACTAGATAAGATGGATGCGTGTATACATTTGTGCGGTCATGAGTGTATGCATGCGTGTGTGCGTCACTAGTTATGGCACTTCCCGTTGGCAGCCCATATAACTCAGGTTAATGTTATCTTATTTCACACAGCTTCGAGGCAACCTCAGGGAGTAGATCATTTGGAGCGCTCTTATTACTTTTCATTAGGCTAATGTGATGGATGGAGGGGGGGATTTACAACAAGGAAGGAGGGCGCGTGCACACACACATACACGCTCTATGACACACTTTACTGCCGCCTCTATAATTGTGTGCAGGCCTTTATAGATGCTCAGATTGCACTGATAATCTAAACTTTCCACCCTCTGTTGGAATCGCGATCAAAAAACCAAACAAACAAATAACTTCTCACATATATTGATCAATGTTTGAACCATCTGCCAGGGAACTGGGATGAGAATTCAAAGCACTGCCTGGGGGATTGTGGGCGTGACCCCTGACCCCAGGCAGTGGCTGAAGCCGGGAACGGTGTGACTTCAGCAGCGAGCGAGGAGAGGAAATGAGGGATGTCATGAGCAGATGAATGTGCATGTGTTTCCTACTTTTTTGTGTGAAATGGTATTTTTTTGCATTAAGGTTAAATGTCAAGACAAGAGTTGATAGATGAAGAAAATCCTCCATGACGTTGGCAGGGATACTAATGGCACTGATCTGGGAAATGAGTTTGTAGTCTAAAGTATCCTTCCACGCTAGCATCAGCAGGCCAGTTTGGCTCTTTTTGCAGACAGCATGACGCAAATTGGAACCAGTTGCCTCACCAACTTGAATCCAAGTACACCCCCACCTTACGTGAGATGTGTATTTACAAAACTGGCTCGTATATGTGTGCGTCTGTATCAAAGATAAAGCCTATTCTAAACAGATCTGAGGCATTTTATTCATCAAATTCTCTGTTTTTATTTCTGCAAATCTTCCATTACACACTAGATTCCCCTCTGTCCTCCAGCAGGAATTCATTAGGTGGTATTCTGATTGGCTGGAGGTGCAGCCCCAGGTTCACTGCCAGTTTAAATAGCAGCTAATAGGAATTTCACACCACATTTTTATTGTAAATAGCTGCAGCTCGGGGAACCTGTTTTTAGCCCCAACCTGTCACATACTGACACCTGGTCAGGACCCCTGGGCGTCACTTTTTAATGTTCCGAGTACCCCTTGATATCATTTTTCAAGACCGAGGCCAGGTATATTCTGCTGTCGCTGCTGATAACCAAGCATGTACTGGAGAAGCTTGTTACAGGTGGTTAACACTTTCAAAAGGTATTAGTGCAGCAGATGAATGAAACATTTCAAAAGTGGAAGCAGGCTCCAAAATATGCATGTTTGTACTTAATTTAATGTGATGTACCACTCCACTGCCCAGCTGTTTCTTATATTGGCTAAATAATGTAGTTAATTTAATGTACACTGTCAAGATCCTAAGGTTAGTGTTCTATGTGATTGGAAATTTATACAGCACTTTTTTACTCTCACCTAACAACACTGATGCAAACACAGCTAGATTTAGGGTTCAGTGTGGTGCAAGAGATGCAAGTGGAGCATGTAGTGTTCTCCTGCAGGGTGTAGCAACTCTCACTAAACACCGAGTTAAACCACAGCAAATAACGAGCGGGAGGCATGCAGTAAGGCTGACCATTTACTGCTTGACTTCTCTCATTTGCATGCTGTGGTGAAAACTGTAAACAGAATGAATACAAAGCAATACGATATTTAGTCTCCGTGTCCTTCAATAAAACCTATAATACTAATTTAGCCTAATAGCATCCTACAATGCAAAATATCTTGACTGAATCTAATGATTGGTTCTGCAGTCAGCTTACATCCACTATAAACAGCCTGACAGAAAATAACAGCTATAAAGGTCAAATTTACCACCTTACCAAAATAACTTCTGATACACGTTTAACGACATGTCTACTGTACCACCATGTGGTCAACTTACGACATTGCTCCAACCAAGCTCCATAGTCGATGGCAGCAAATTAGGTCCTGTAATTGCATCAACATTCAAGGATGCTTGTTGCAGATCCCACAAACAGGAAGTTACTAAACAGGAAGCATGTCCCAGGAAATATTGCCAACACAACTTAAAGCGCTTAAGTTGGGAGGAAAGTCTTTGTTTGAATGAGTGAATGAGGCTTGTTGTGGAAAGTGCTTTGAGTGCTCTGGGAGAGTAGAAAAGCATATGCAAATACTATGACTTCTATAGCTGACTTCTGCATTGTTGAAAGTGGATGATTTGACACCAAGATGGATCAAAAAGGCCAGTGTATTAGCCTTTATCTGACAAAAAAAGTAATTTTTTGCATTTGAGTTTAAAAAGTTTAAAAATAGCAGCAAATCATGCCTTTTCTTTCATGCACTCTGCTGGATGAGGTTGTTATGCAATCCAAAAATTATTAACAAGGCAGAGAGTGGTTGCTAGCTTATGGTGGAGGAAGCAGTCCTTGCTGATATTTGGGGGTTGTACCTTTGCTGTCGTAGCAACAAAACCTAATCACTGACAAGGCTAGCTATTATTTTCAATTAGCAGAGCCAAGCTAGCTGCCTATAACTACACTATTCTTGCGCAGCACTGCAATTCACCAATATTTACCAAAAATAACCATCTTACTCTCAGGGATTGTCATAATACAGTCTCAATAGGCAGCTGCTTTTTTTAGAGCACTTAAATGAATGTGACTGATTGGCTATTGCCTGCGCTATAGCTTGAAAAGTTAAAACTCTTCTCAAATCTTCAGTGCATGTGTGAATGCCTACTATTTAGCTCCTCTTTGCATTGTAATGCAGCAACAAAAAACACATTAAAGAACTCACTTTTGAGGTTCAGAGTTTGTTATTATGTAAAACATAATTTTATGGCCATCCAAGATATGATCTAACTTAAACACACTTCAAGTCCAATTATTTTTTTGACAAAAACAAATGTACCTTTTCTTATCTTTGTCTTACGTCACTAAGAATTATTTCTAAGAATTTTTCTATTTCCTCCTCTCTTTCACACACACAAAAATGATTCTAGCTGTACCACAGTCGTCTAGTGCAGAGGTCTAGTACCGGCCTCTGTATATCTCCTTTTCTGGAAGTTCACCCTCCACCTATTGGGTGGTCTGTAGCATCACTGGGATCAGATTCTTTCCTTTTCCCCTTTTTCTTGCAGATAGAAAGACAACATTTGGTTCGGGCTCTGCTCATAACTGACCCCATTGTCTCTGTCTCTCTCTCTCTTTCTCTTCATCTTTGCTTTATTTTACTTTGCTTCTTGCTCTGGGTCTCTCTGTCTCGGTCCTCGTCTCCATCTGCTCCCCAGGCATTGAGGCCACTGACATTTGTTTCCATCTCTTCTTTTCTTCCCCTCCTTACAGTAAACACCTGCACGCTCTTCGAATGGAAAAACACAATGAATAGCGCTGCTGAAAGAGTGGTGACAGCTCTGAAGAGATCCCTTTCACATGCACAAACACTAAGAAGGCGGGGGGTGTGGGCGGGGTAGCATGTGTGTGTGTGTGTGTGTCAGGGCCTAGGTTGGTAAGCTTGACCTTGATTTACATTCTCATTCAGTCATTATTCTTATTATCAGTCATTCAAATGTTGCGCAGAAACATGTTTCAGCTTTTGTAATCCATCATAAGTTCCTCAAACCAAAAAAATCTTATTATTCTAATCATACTATTCCTTTTTTGTCCATGACTTTATAAAGTTGTAATTGGGGAAAGCCTGCAGTACATCATCAGGCAAAATGTTGGTAATTTATTATTACTTTTTTAATAAACAGCAAGTCTGTAGCCCGGGCGCTTATTTAACAGGACCGTGCCAATGTTTTTACATGTTTCAGCCCATTAAGTACAAATCGCCTGTGTTTTACATTCCTGCTGACTGTTTTCCAAAGCATACAATAAGTTTTTAGATTGATTTCCCACCCTCCAGGCAGCCGCTGGTTTCCATTCATTTCCATATGAAAATCAACTTGAGAAACTTAGAACTTGCTTGAGATAGGTAATCTATCATAGTGAATAATATGTTGCATTTTCTTCTTTGGCAAAGTTACTTCTTTGACATGCATGCTATAGTCAAGGAGAAAGACTAATTTGAAAGTTTAAATGAAAATAATATGTTGGCGTGAATTTGGAGCGTTGGCTGTCGAACTGCAAGACTGACAGACCACAAAGACTCTGTAACTGAGTTTTACTGGATTTTACTGAATAGTGGCCATAGAGGTAATTGCAAGGCATTAGCGCTTTTAGTTTCTTTCTATTCCCCGTTATTCATTTGAGTCATGATGCGGTCCTGCATCTTTTCTTTATGTAGGAGCATTTTCTGCATAAGTTTAGATTATTATCTTCCATCGGAAAAAAATTGCCCATGGCTGCCTATCTGCTTAAGTCTGAAGTGATTCTGGGCCCAAATGTTTCTTAAAAGCAAAGCACTGATGCACTGCTGACAGTTAAAAATGGTCCACGTCTTTACAGCTCCAGTAAAACAATCAGTGTGGCTGCAGAGGTTCATTTGGCAGGAAGAAGCTAAGAGAACTTTGAAATGACACCGTCCACTAAACAAGGTTAGTTATTGATATTTTGCTGTGTGGTTTGGATTATTTGTTATGGAGAAATTGCACTACTAAAGAGTGATTCTTTTCTTTTTACTATGGTGTACACTGTGGGTTTTTAAATCTGAACATGGTTGTGATGAGCTTGTGGTGACTGTGACGTGGACGTGAGCTCACATGTGTTTCCTTGAGTTTATAGGAGTGAGGCACATTTTATCACAGACTAATATAGAAATAATATGAACTATAAGTACTATCATACTGTATAGTGATGGTCATGGCAGAGGTTTCTTCCTGTTATAAGCGGTTTTTTTTCTTTCCACTGTCACCTGCTCACTGCTTGCTCAAACGGAATCGTCTGATTGTTCGAGTTTTCGCTGTATTATTGTAGGATCTTTATCTTACTATATTAAGTGCCTTGAGGCAACTGTTGCTGTCATTTGGTGGCTTATAAATAAAACTGAATTGAATGCCCTTTTATAACGTCTATGCCACACATGTATAATATTAACAAAAACCTGTAGGAGCTGACAATGAAAAGTGAACAGCTTTTGGAGCTTCAAGTCTTTTAAAAAAAGCAAAGAACAAAGATTTTCAGCAGGTCAAAAGAGCAAAATGCACCCGTGTAGATATTTTGCCAATGGCAAAAGTGTGCTAAGAGCTCTGATTTGTCAGATTAGTTTTAAGGAATAAAGCACTGCAGCATGCCAAAAAGAGGAGCCTCAGTTAACACAAAAGACACCAGATTCAGGAACCTGGGTTAATATGGCATCGCTTCACAAGCAGATAAACTTTGCTATCTGATAAGTTTCAAATAACAGGGCCATCAGATTTGTTTATTAACGATAATTGTGGTACTTAAAAAATAGATATCAGTATGATTTCAGTAACTTGATTATATTGTAAAAGTCTGCTTGATTATTCTTTTTGTGTGCAGTCAAAAGGTTTGCTGTGAAATAGATCTACCTGGTTAGAACAGGTGTGCGATAGTGAAGGTGTGTCAAAAGTTTGTAGTTTTATTTAAAATCAACCTGTTGACTTCAATTTGTAAAGAAGTATGAGTATTGAATTTTGGAAACTTCACCAGGCAATATAAATATTAGGGACATCTGCAGTAGTAAATACTACACCAATTTGAAACACAAAAGAATACACTGTTACTAAAGTAACATTTGAGCTTAATTACACATCAGCAGAGGTGGCAAAAGTATAGACATTCTGTACTTAAGTCGTACAGATACCTGTGTCAAAAAAAATACTCAGTAAATGTTGAACTACTGAATCAACTTCTTTACTCAAGTAAAAGTGAGAAAGTATCTGCTCTGAAATGTACTCAAAGTAACACATTAAAAAGAAGCTTCTTAAAGGACAAGTCTACTAAAAATGTTTGCACAAATTAACTGAACCTTGTGCTGTATTAATATAGTAATAAAATAATATTAGTACATGAGAATATAAATAATGTAGCAATCTAAATCTAATTCTAATGAATGTACTCAGTTTGAATCTGTTATGTAGGACAAATGCAGTGAAAGAGAATTTTAAAATTACTAACTTTTTTCTGTCGCCTATATTGTAGACGGACTTTGCCTTCACACCTAAACAGGAAAATGAGAACAGTCAGGGGTTACAGTGAGAGCTGGCATGTGGGGAAACCACAGTTTGTTGTGTAGTGGCTCAGCATGGGCAAAAGAATCAAAACTCACAAACATTTCCACTGTCCAGTAGATTTTTGCACAGGCTGCGTTTTGTGGATTTACACAACCGAATTCAACAACAGCAGCTTCACGACCCATCTTGACTGTTTTCTATTTCCTACACTTACACTATACTGTTTATACCATCTTTATACTAAACTGTTACAGTTGGCACAAAGGTGGAATTCAGTGAACTAATCTAACCATCATCAGCTTATTTGCAAATTGGTTTACTACACTTGATGTAACCCAACACTGATGAGCCACTGTGCACCAATAAAATAAAATGAATTTGCAATAAATTCACAGCAAGCTAACCTCTTTATCCCATACAAACTACCCAGTATTTTCATGCAACCTTTCAATATCACAAAGTTAGTACAGCTTAGTTTGTTTTGCAGGATGTTTCACAATATGAAAATACATAATTTATCACTATTGTGTCTACACATAACAGAAAACTTAACAAAGAACTAATTATAAATTGTTTCTTTTAGCATTTTGTAACCAGGCCAAAAACAGATTTTTTGAATTCAATTTCTTTAATTAAGTTTATGAAAACTGCCAAACACATTTTGACAGGCATAATACAATTTTTGAACCAACAAGGTGATTTCCAAAGAGCTATTGGTCTACAAAACTTGGCATATATCAGTATGGTCTCTAGTGTGTCCTCACTGGACACCAAATTTGAGGACAAACCAGACAAGTGGAAGACAAAAGAAGAAATGATTGACCTAAAGGTATCTACAGCAGATGATGAAAATCTGAAAGCCATGTCCTTAAGAAATAGGGAAAAATCAGGACCTGAGAGATACATCTGGCTCTTAAGTTGATGCATCTATTGTTTGCCAAAACCTCATTAGAAATGGTCTCAGTGGAAGGGTGGCTGTCAAGCAGCCATTCTTAAGGAAAGGAAACAAAGAGAAAAGGGTGAGGTTTGCCAGTGATTTTCAGTCCAGTTCTTGTGTAATTTGGCATTCCCCATATTGCATATTGCAAAAAGTATCTTGACAGAGAACTGAATAAAAGGCAGCCAACATCCAAGGAAGAGCTTTGGAATGTTCTTCAAGAAGCCTGGAGAAGTATCCCTGAAGACTACTTAAAGAAATTACAAGAAAGCTTAAGACTTCTAGCAGAAGTACTGACAAAACAGTACTTGGTCATACCAAATACTGACTTTTAGAATTGTACAAATTCAGCCTTTACCTTATGTACCATATTTCTATTAATGATTGCACACTTTCAGTAAATCCCTGCACCCATTCCTAACTTTTCCTCACAAAATCTCAAGAAATAAAGGGTGATTCATAACTTTTGCACAGAACTATAACTGGTTCAGTTTCAGTCTTGTGCACACAAGCTCTCTGCCAACCTATGATGGTGTACTCAGGCACTTTATTAAACAGACCAATTTCCCTGTAGTAAAACATATACCACCGAAATGACCTGTCCTGCAATCAAGCTCCAGCCCTGAGCAGAGCTGTAATCAGCTGTACCGACTGAAAACACCTTTGCTAGTGTGCCTTCCAACCAATAAAATTACACCCTACCCGGATTTTTATTGCTTCTCCTTTGAATTCTAAATGTTAGAAAGATAAAAAGGGGAAATGTTTTTTGACAACAAAAACAGACAGAAAATAATTAATAGTTAAAAAAAGAAGAAAAAAAACCCTTAAAATTCAGGGACAGGTAATGCAAGGGCACAGATACCTGCTAACTAACAATGAGGAACATAAAAATAATACATGTAAGTAATATATTAGAATTGTTACTCCACCTGTTTAGGTGGACTGACAGCAAGTCAGCTACAGCTAACCGTCTGCTAGGTTAGCTGTAGTTGCTAGGTTAGCACTGTGGTCTTGGACAGCCTCGAGTGGCTGCTGGCCATTAGACGGTCTTTTGCACTTCAAAGTTCACTTTATTTCTCAGGTATGAACAAAGAAGACACTTTCATTCATTTCAATCTTTGTTCGTTACTTCTGTTGGTAAGATGTAATAATACCTGATTGACTGAGTGAGTCACTCACTTTTTGTCTTATTCAACTCAGTTCTCTAGAAATCACAACAACAGACACCCCGAGGTAAAAACTCTACAATGTTAAAGAGAAAAACCAAACACAAATTTAGATACGATTAAATATCAACAGCAAATATGCCTGAAGGGAAGTCAGGTTATGAAGAAACCCAAAATTATTTGTTTGTTGACAGTAAACATGTCCGTAATATACCATTAAATATTCCCAGTAAATTCTGCACCCTGTCTATGTTAATTATTTTAGACCTAGACTTCACTTTAAGGTTAGGAAAATATGGTTTTATTAGCTAAACCTAAGCCAAAAGGTGGCCTCTGCACTTAATCCAGACTGTAAAACCCAATTTTGTAGCATGCTGTATATGCTAGTTTGCCATCAAGGTTGAAGTCTTTTTAGTTTTATATAACTTGATTCTGTAGGAGACCAAGCTAAAGCCAGTTAAATGAATAGCTGGAGCAGCTGGTGTTGCTTCTTCATGTTTTTTTTCCCGTGATGTAGTCTTAACCGGGGCCTCGAGATCTTCCAGTCTGGCCTCTTTCTCTTGTCTTGCTAGCAGAGTCTCTGCAGTCCTCTGCCTCTGCTTCATGCAGTTGGTTTGCAGCTTTGGTATTTTCTAGTTCTTGTTTGATGTTTAGCGCTTTCAAATCATTTTGTTCATGAAAGGCCTCACTGGTGCAGAACTTGGCTTTGAGCTATGCAGTCTTACAGCGGGCTCTCTCTTCTCCTTCCTTGTTTTCAGCAGCCTGCTCACCCAGGTGTTTCTGAGCTTTTAGGAGCTCTTATGGCGCTGGTTGATGTTCTTCTGCTGCTTCTTGCATTGGATCTCTAAATCAGCCTCTCTGGCTGTTTTCAATTCTGTGGAATCATTGTGTGTGAAGCCTGTTTGTGCTGAAGACTCCACACACAGCTCTGCAGCGGGGTGGCCACTTTAAACGCACTAAATATAAATGCACTAATGTAATGTAATTAAGTGCTAGGAAAGCTACAATGCAGCTTTACAACTTTAGTATCTAATACCTATAGAAACTACTGACTAAACTGTTAAGCAGAAGCCTCACTCACTTCCATTTTCATCAGCATGTTAAGTCTGACACACAGAACAGAATCATATTCCCTACAGTATAAAAAAAAGAGCGACTGCAGCGAACAAAGAGTCCCTCACATCAAGCGGGAGAAGCATTCAGGCCTGGGTGTGCTGAGTCACTTTGGTTAATGCTCCAATAGATGGACCCAGGGCTCTTATTTTGGCAGCGGGCTCTCAGAGCAGTCACTGATATGATATACAGCAGCTCTTAATACACTCACTGCCTCTCAAATATGTAATGGAGCAAATTAATGCAGTCGCTTCAGACGGAGAAGCCCAGAATTGAAAACCAATTTAATCAACCTTTGTCTATCTCTGTCATTTTTCTCCCCTCTCTTTTCCATCAGCTGCCTCCCCCCCCCCTCCTCTTGCCTCCTCTTTGCCTGCTTGCTCGCTCTTGGCTTTCTCATTGAGGGGGGAAAAATGGGGTGCGGAGGCAGGCTGGGAGAACAGGGAGGGGTGCGGACAGGGTTTGTATGGCCGGGAAGAGCTCATCCTTAGCTTTCCTGCCTGGAATTCATTGCAGGTTCATTTGTTAACTTCCTCTAACATTATGGTAATGTGCTGCAATTTTCATCGTTGGCACAAAGTCGCAAGCAAATACAGGATGAGTTTTCGAACGCTAGCTTTCAATGCGTCGTACATCATCATTAATTGGAAACTGTTGAGTTCTAGGCTAGATCCAGATTGGATTTTTCTTTATCAGGGTCCAAAAAACGTGATCCGCCTCCTAATAGCCAACCTCTGGAATGGAATGGATTAGTGTTATTGAGAGATGAAGAGAAATCCTCAATAAATCAACAATTTTCTTCTAATCAGGGACTGGTGAGGGAGAAAGGGTTGAGTGCTCAATCAGGGGATCAAAAGTATGAGGGGTTTTTTTTCTTTCCAGTTGGTAGCAAACCAGTGCAGATCAGCTGAAGCCAGGGAGAAGACGGGAATGACGTGCCACTTCTTACTGTTTATTCCTCTTATGCAGCTTCTAATATTCATCATAATCTCTTTCAGCTCTGTCACACACATCACGCACTTCTAAACCCCCAGCTGCACTGTCCCCCTCCTCGCTTGTTCAGCTCACCCCCTCTTTTTTCTAAGTTAGAGGACGCACATCACATGCGTGCTTGATGGCCCTCTAATAGCTTTAGTGGACTGGCATAATCTGGCTAGCCTGGTGTGGTACACGTTAATAGCATGTTGTACACCAACCCCAGCGGCGATGGATGTTATTAGTGTCTTGTCATTAGTGTGTCGCTGCCTGCCCTCCATCTGCTGCCCCACCCCCTCAGTCTCTCCAGGGTGTTTCTGGGATACCGTCCCGGTGACCTCCGTGGCAAGGCTGAGCCGCTTAGCATCGCCACCTGATGGCCACCCTCGGCAACGTGACAAATCTTGTTACCTGAAGGACATCCGTGAGCATCAGCGCTCCGTGATCTCATCTCTCGTTCTTTCTCTTTCTCTCTCTCACTCTCTCTCATCCACACACACACACACACACACACACACACACACACACACACACACACGGCTAGGTATGAGCTAAAGATGTATGCCAGGATACACAAAAACACAAGGACAAAGGAAGTGTACATGTTTTAAGACGGCATTTGACAATATCCACACGTACAAAATTTACAAGAATAGACACACACAAACTAAAATTTGGTGTGTTTGTGTGTGTCTATAAATCTGTGAAAACAAAGCAGTAAAAGGGAGAAGTGTGTTACTTGGCCATCTAAAGGATTCCACTTTTTGTGTCAGTGTGGGCATCTGGTTGATTTTGGCTTAAAGACTAGTCAGAGATCTGAAATGTGAAATGAATGCAGAGCTTGCATGGTATTATGCTGTGGTCTATATCTGTTGCTTCTCTAGATGGTGATTGGTTCTGAGTGGTTCCAGGCCTAAATAGGTGTGCAAACAGAAATCAAGTTTATATTAATGGCTGAATGCACACTTTGACAAATGTAAAAGTGTCTTCCCCCCTCTGCAACCATCACTATCGATGCCTTCACTGATGTAAATTGATGTTCACAGATACACAGGAACCGCTGGCAGCATGGTCATTTTGTGCCACCTGCAGCCTTTTATTCATTTCCCTTTCTATTTTATTCCACTTGGCTGAATTTTTCTGCCTGGCACCAGGGCTTGAAATAGAATCGCAGCAAAACACATTAGAAGAATAATCAAAGTATCTCCCACAGTAATCTGGTTAGACCCCCACCCCCTTTTGGCTCGTTCTTTTTGGACTTTTTTTTTCGTTCCATTGAGTAAGAACTGTCACCACTTGCATCACATCAGAGTGCCTTCAGAAGGAGGGTACAGCTTAGTAACTGAGAAACAGTGACAGAGGGAAACTAAACGATAGATGATAAGATTAAGTCAGAGAGAAAGGGAGCAAGAGGACAAGGAGGACAGAAAGCATGGAAGAGTGAGACAAAGGGAAGGAAAAGTAGGGATAAGAGGGATTTCCCAAATGGAAATTTAGAAGTCTCGTGGACGGGAGACAGAAGCTGAAGAGTTTTATCCCAAAACTGATAAATGGTGTGTGGCGTCAGGGAGCTATTTGAGGATCAGTTTGACCTTCTGAGGCATTAAAGGGAATGAAAACCTCAAATCTCGAATAGCCTATACAAATTTATGAGGTCATTTGCCAGCATAATATATATGTGAATGCAGATTTTTTTGTAGATGCATTAAAATGCACACAACTTCATGTTAACGCCATAGCAGAATAATTAGCATCTGTAATTGTTTTGCTACCAGTTCTAATTTTAAGACATTTTTTTAAGACATTAAGTGAAACTTGGCAATGCCCACAACCATGAAAAAGAAAACGACATAAAGTAATATTTCATAAATATTAATATCATATTAAACAGTCAAAAAATAGCATGTAAAGCCTAAACAAACATTTAGAATTTACACAACGACTTTCAATTCATTTCAATTTCAATTTTATTTATATAGCACCAAATCACAACAACAGTCGCCTCAAGGCGCTTTATATTGTACAGTAGATCTTACAATAATACATACAGAGAAAAACCCAACAATCATATGACCCCCCTTGGCGACAGTGGGAAGGAAAAACTCCCTTTTAACAGGAAGAAACCTCCGACAGAACCAGGCTCAGGGAGGGGCGGCCATCTGCTGCGACCGGTTGGGGAGAGAGAAGGAAAACAGGATAAAAAACATGCTGTGGAAGAGAGCCAGACATTAATAAGTAATTAATTAATTAATTACTTATTTATTATTAATTAATAAGCGATTAGTTAACAAGTATGATTCAATGCAGAGAGGTCTATTAACACATAGTGAGTGAGAAAGTTGACTGAAGAAGAAACACTCAGTGCATCATGGGAATCCCCCAGCAGCCTACACCTATTGCAGCATAACTAAGGGAGGATTCAGGGTCACCTGATCCAGCCCTAACTATATGCTTTAGCTAAAAGGAATGTTTTAAACCTAATCTTTAAAGTAGAGATAGTGTCTGTCTCCCGAATCCAAACTGGAAGCTGGTTCCACAGAAGAGGGGCCTGAAAACTGAAGGCTCTGCCTTCCATTCTACTTTTAAATACTCTAGACTTCTTGATTTGATTTTTTTTTTTGTACCTCACTACAAAGTTTTGCTTGCTTACTATTATACCACCAAATATGCTCCTTGGGTTTAAAAAAATTCTAAATTTGAAGTTAAAAAAAAAGGCTTTAATTAAATTTTGTTTAAAGTTTATTTACCCACTCATAGGGAGATACAATCTCCATCCAAACTTAGAGTCTAACTTTAAAAATGAAAGCAAAGGCCAGTTTGTGTACTTTTAGTCTGGTCTCTTAGTTGCCAATACTGCAGAATAGCTTTATATTTAAACTAACAGCTTGGCAAAGTCTTTCCTTTAACCAACAACCATGTCCCTGAGAAAATACTGGGCTGCTGAGAAAATGTTAACCCCCAGTTTGGTTTGGAAAAACGTGACTGACATTAACCCCGCCAAACGCATTGGGTATGCAAGCCTGGCCTTATCCCCCAACATCAGTGGCCGACCTCACTAATGATCTTGTGGATGAATGAGAACAAATCCCAGCAGCTAACATCTCAAATCTCTTGGAAAGCCTGAAACAAAAGCATATTAATTATTGCACATGACTTTGGAGCAGATCCATCCATCATTAACATATGGGCTAACATACTGTATCCAGATACTCAGAGTGTCATCATAGTTCTGGCCTCATTTTTATATTTCTAGCGTGGTAAATATGTTCAGAATTTCCCACTGCTTGTACTTGAAATGGTTCGATAGAATCGCTCATTATCTAAAAGAAAACCTGACGATTTCTTGCCAAAAAGATATTAGCCACTTCAATAAAGCAAAGAGCACACTGGCCTCCCTGTCGTCCACAGAGTGTGACTGAGATGGGGAGAAAGGCTTCATGATGTGGGCTACAGGAGTCTGACATTCTCCTCTGTCTCTGTGGTGTAGATGTCATATTCAGTTTCTGGTCCCTGTGGAGAGAAAATGGCAGCAAGTGGAGAAGGGAAGCAGGAATCTCTGAAGACCAAGCTGTCTGCTTGGGACCGGAGAGTGACTGAGGCAGATAGCGTTACACTGCACCCGTGGGAGACAGCGAGATATGACCAGAGGGATGGAGGGATCTGTGTCTGTGTGTGTGTGTGTAGGCAAAAAGGGGCACTGTCATGGAGAAACAGGAGACTGATATAAATTGATATGGAAAGCAAAAATGAGGCTGGCGACTGCCATTTTAAAATTCTAAAGCTGAATCACATCAGCCTCACCTCTGCAGTCTGAGGTACGTTTCTCAGAATTGTGCTAGCAAATAACTCAATTTACCTGGATTCTGTGGACAGCTTGTTGGCCCCTCCTTAAATCCTTTGCCGGTTGCTGAAGGGTTCCCATGCTCTTTCTCTCTCTTCCTGTGTCCTTCTTGTCAGAGTGGGTGTCAGAGCTACTCTGAAGTGGCTTGTCTACAGTGCAAATGAATAGCATCGCTCTTCCCCAACAGTAAAAAGACGGCGACTGGGTTAGGCAGAAGGAAAAGTTGTAAGAGAAGAGGGGAGACTCTAGAGGGTGACGAGAGTGTTATAAGAGGAAAGATGCTTAAAGTGGAGGTTTAGATTTAAAAGCAGGGTTTAGATTTGGAGGAGATGAGGAGTGCTATTAAAATGATTAACAGGATGGCAAGAGAGAGGGTCGAGGTGAGTGGAAAGTATGGAGAGATGATGAGAAAGTGAGAATGGGGGGATAATGGGTGAGGTGACTGCATGCAGTGAGCTCTTTCAACATTTATTCCCAAGTTATAGTTACTAAGATTTGGTTTTCAAATGCACTGCAAACCTAAAGTAAGTTGCAGCATTTAATAAACTGCAGCCATAACATAGTTTTTAAGCATATCTAAACTACTCTTAAATTGTATTTCAAGTTAAATACCATATAGGGGATTCATGACAGAAATTTGCTAAACTGTCACTGAAAAAAATCTAAACTAACATGTCCAGTCTTTGTTGACCAAAAGTAATAAAAGCCAAATGCAAAACAAATGCAAATTATTGCAAAGAAAGAATAAAAAAGTAAAAACAGGAGGCTCTTAAGACATCATTTAAAGATGTTCAGCTATGTTGGGTTCTGAAGTCTTCAAGCATTTTAAAGTTTTAACCTGCGCCTTGTACGTGGCTTTCTGATAAATGTAGCTCTATGTGAAATACCTTTGTTTGACGTTAGCAAATGTTTAGTCTTTACCTAGTAATCGTTACCGTTGACCCAAAGGTAGTACTTGGTAATATATGGCAAGTTGTTGAACAAGAGACTCAGATAGTCGACCTCTTGCAAATGATGAATTGAGGTGCCCCCTTCCTCTACTGTGACTGAAGTAGACCATCTACAAGTCCTAGTAGCTGCTGAATGAATCATTCAAACTTACTGTTTGTTTTAAAAAAGTAATTTAAGCGATTAAACAACTGCTCCTAGCTTGTTTTTGGTAAAATACCCACAGTTTTACACAAGGAGTCAGTGAGTGCTCAGATACTCAGTGCATCGCAAGTTCTAACTTTTTAAAATGCAACGAATGACGGTCAGATTAGGGTTTCTTCAGAAACACTGTTTACAACTGTGGGATGTCATAAACAGTTTGAAAGAATCAAATCGAACATGGCTTTTGGGATGTTTGCTGTGAGTGCCTTATGAGCTACAGCATTTTGTGAACAATTTTAACTTGTCATGTGCAGACCCAATATAATACTACATTGTTTTACACTGAAGACCACAGTTGGCTGCAACAGGAGATTTAGTGTGTGGGTTTACATGCATGGATGAAGAAAATCTGTTTTGTTGCACTAGCTAAGGAGAGGAATGTTGTCCCATTCTAGTCTGATCAACAACCCTCTGTCTTCTTTAGGTTTTGGTCTTTCTGTGTGATGTTCACATTCACATACAGTAATCTTGTTTGCCTGCTTTTATTGGAATGCTGTTTGAGGGTCGGAAGATCACAGGCACCCGATATTTTATTCCAGCCTTGTTTGTTGCGCACAGGGATTTCTCCAGATTTTCTAAATCTTTTGTTGATAATATGTGCTGTAGATCATGAGATATTCAAAGTCTTTGCAACTTTACATTGAGGAACATTATTTTGAAAATGTCCCGCAGTTTATAGACAGTTTTTTTTGCAGGTTGGTGAACCTCTGCCTATCTTTAATTCAGAGAAACTCTGTCTCTATAAAATGCTCTTTTAATACCCAGTCGTGTTACTGATATGTTGCCAGTTAACCTATTAGAAAGATGCTCCTCTAGCTGTTTCTTTTTAATACAACTTACTTTTCCTGGCCTTTGTTGCCATATCCTAACTTTTTTAGATGTGTTGCTACCCTCAAATTCATCCAGCCATTCATTCTCTTCCACCTATCCTTATCTGAGCCGCTTGCGGGGGGGCTGGAGCTATCCCAGCTACCATAGGATGAGAGTCGCCAGTCTATCGCATGGCTAACACATACAGACCAATAACCATTCACACTCACGTTCACGCACATCAAACTGATAATGTGCAAGTGATTTTCTTGAAATTGTTCATTTTTCTCCGTTTCTCACTGATGTATGTTTTAAGTTCTATTGCGAAGACAATAAGAATTCATGCGGTCTGCAAAACACTGTGTCCTGTTATTATGTACATTCTACACAGCTTCCCCACTTTTTCAGATTTAGACTCCTCCATCATCCATGCGTGCAAATCGATCAAGTTTATTTCACAACAAAGTCAGCACCAGTGGGACTTAATCATCAAAACATGTTAGATTCAATGTTGTACTGAAATCTGTTTAACACTTATACTGTGGCTTGGGCTTAAAATCAAACGTGCTGAAAAAGTTACACCTTTAAACAGCCCATATTTGAATTTTCACTCTACATCAGCATTTCCGATTAAAAAGAACAAGCAGACATTTTAGACTTTAGAATTATTTTGAGTAAACACAGCGATAAAATTTTGCATTAATAATGAAAAGCAGTTGTCATAGATTCAAAAAACGGAGGGTAGTCTTTAAGAGGACGCACGTTTTATGCCCACACATCCGCTTCAGGTCGCCAGGCCTATGTGGACCAGTAGTGTTGCGCATGCAGAGAAAAATGTCTATAATATCAGATTTGGCAGGAGGAGAAGAGGAGGAGGGAGAGAATGAGAGGAACGAGGAGAAGGGAGGAAAAGAAAAAAGCCATTGTACCTTCATCTGAAGCACTCCCGGGACATTTCAAGCCTTCAGAATGGACTACATCTTCCCACTGGTGTAATAAGGGTTATGATTTTCCCTTCAGGGGGTGGGAAGTGCGACAGCCTCCTGGTGTGAGAAGTCTAACCAGTGGCTTCGAAGCTCCCAGAATCATCTTGTTTGTGTTTCTGTCATATTCCTTACCTCCCTCTCTCTACATGGAAGCTTTGACTCGCCGTACTACCGGGTCAATTCTTACTAATTGGGGTCAATGCAGAATCGAATTGTGCTCATATGGGCTAATTTATATGTCTATTTCAGTTGACAGGCGAGGGAATAGGATTTTTGCTCTGTTAATCTTCTTAGGTTTTTGTGTACTGCTAATATAGTTTGAACTGTCAGCTTTAAGCCCTTTCATTTTCTCTTTGATGCACGACCTCGCAATGTGGTCTCTCCTCTGTTACAGACTGCGTCAAAGAAAATTAGTGCTCTCTGACAGTCTATCGGTTATTTCCGTAGACGTAGCACTTTCTGCTCTCCTACCTCTCCTGCTTTCCCTCTTTCTCTTTACCTCATTACCCCTTAATAATCTTCGCTTTCCTCACACCCACAGAAACACACACACATATTGACACCATAATGTATAGGGTTTGTTTGGTGTGCGGTGGAGGCCATATGTTCTCTTTGCGGCTAAAGTTTCTCTTATCCTGCCTCTGCAGCAAAGTAAGAGGGGAGTCTGGGCCTATTGTAGCCTGACTCCCTGGAAGGAGGGGAGTGAGGGAGCGAGAGAGAGTAGAGAGATGGATGGGAGGCAGAAGAGGCAAGAGATAAATTCTAACAGGGGGCCCTCCTATTGTCACTGTAATTAGGAAATGAAGCAAACAAATTATAGTGTGTGTGTGCGCATTTGTACATCCTTGTCTATTTATTTTTACCCGTCTCCCAAATGATATATGCAATCCGCTGGCACAACCTTTAATATAAGTCCTAGCCACTTTAACCAAAGTCATCAACACACAGAGTTCCTCCCCGCATAGTCGTGAGGGCTCAGTTTGCGTAGCAGATGCTTTCAGGCTGACGGTCTCCTTGAAAGTGTGAGAGGGGCTTGGAAAGATTGGAGAGACGTTTTATAAAAAATGGCTTTTTAGGACGTTACATTGAGAGCGACTGCAGGGCCAGGAGGTTATGCATAGTAGTGAGTAATTGTGTTCATTTTTTAACATCTGGGGCACGCTAAATGCTAAATGTGTTGCTGTCACAGTTTCTGCCTGCCTGGTAAATAATTCAAGAACCAAAGCAGGAATTAGTTATGTACTCTGTCTTGTTACCTTAATAGTCGGGTGAGTTTACTTTTGAAAATTCCGCTGTGAATTTATATGAACAAATAAATCTGCAGAAGTTAGCATAATTGTCACAAACACATCACGCTAACAGCATATTGGAGATGACTGGCAGCCTTACACTGCCACTAAAATTGCACTTAATGTTCTTGCTAAATCATGCAGATGGAAATTTCTCGTGTACGTCTCGCTGTCCCAGGAAACACTGCACAAATTCAGCAGCTTGTGATTTGCGCTAAATGGCAGCATTTAGTGCCAATGACAGAAGTAGCGTGTCCTGCACGTGGAAGGATTGTGAGGGTGTGGGAGGGACCTGTAGTTCGCTTTACATACATTTTTATAAAGAGTAGCCAAAATCTTCCTGAACTTAATTGTGTGTTTTAATGATTCCCTGACTCTGCATTGTATAACCGGATTAGTTTATCAGTGTGTATCGTTGTTATTTTCAGTGTTCAGGCTGTACAAATAGTTTAAAGGCATGTTATTTACAAAAATTGACTCAGTCTTGTAGTAAGTGATTATTTATTTATAAAAATGGCACTTTTTATATGTGCATATGTTGAACTTGTTAGCAAGCTGTTAACTGCCGCTAACTGACCCCGTTTCCTCCAAACATTTTGACTTTGTTCTTTTAACCGTCCTAAGCTGTTACAGTGAGTTAGTATTCACATTACTGAAAACCTGGAACTGTTCAGCTACACTGAGTAAGGATGATAAATTGCCATAGATAATAAGTAAAGGATGGATTTAAACACTGTGTTTCCACATAATTTTGGTCAACCCCATCTTGGTATTTTTAAACCAGACATGAAACATGAGGGGTGAATCTGACTGTGGCAGACCAAGGGACTTGGAAGGTGTGTACAGTAGTTCTCCGTCAATCACAACATAGGCCTTAAACCATGCTCTGATTTTTGTTCTTGTTGTATTCAGTAAGACTAGTGATTAATACCATAAACTCATCAGGAAACTGTTAAAAGAGGTCAGTAATTAAGCCAGCATCCTTTGGGACATAAAAAAAATACAGTTTTTAGAACATTCTGCTTATGCTTAACCTTTCAGACCCAGAAGCTGCATTCATCTTTTATATAAGTCTTTAGTTGTTTATGCTACCTGTGCTTGAAAATTTAAAAGGCCTATTGAAAACAAGGTCATTACCATTTGTAACAGTGGCTTGGCCACATTGCAAAGCCAAGTCAAATATTAGCTCTTTTTCACTTCTGGATCTACGTATTCAGCTGCTGAATGTTTCACTCGGTTCATCACACACTGGGTGCTCCAAAATATCCTTGGGCGAGATATTGAACCCAGAGTTACTGTATGATGGATCCATTGGAGTATGAATGTGTGTTAAAGCTACATAGAAAATGCTTAGGCATTGAAAAAAGTGCTTGTGTGAATAGGTGTAAATGGGTGAATGTTGTATAAAGGGCTTTGAGTGTTCAAGTAGAGTAGAAAAGTGCTACATAAGAACCAGTCCATTTACCATTTATTTAAGTTGTTGGTAAGTGCTGACAGGCTGGAACAGTTGTTATTCTCTGCATGCCAGTAATGGAGGTACTGCAGGATGCACCAGGCAGTCTGAATAAAGCGATCTAACACTAATAAGGTATGTGCTACCACTCCTCCCAAGTGTGGTTTTGCTTGTTTACAATAATTATACCCATGCATTGCAATTCATTTGACAATAATATAATGGCGTGGAAAAATGCTCCACGTACCACCTAATTATGCCAAACAAATGAAGTGCAAGCTGAAACTTGCATGGAGTCAAAATTACTCTGTCACCATCGGGGCAAACAGACTTGAAATTAAGAAATGAGCAGGTCAGCTCGCAGTGATACTTTAGCAGAGAAGCCAGATGTCCGACGCCCACCTGCGCTCTGAGTCTGTGCGTAAAAATACGGTCGGGATCAATCCCGCAAGCATGCGAGCATTAAAGGCGGCGTTGGAATTCTGCTCAAATTGATCAGGCCTGTTTATGTGTCTGCACAGCAAGTGGTTAAATGCAATTGTTGGAAGTGTTTGCATCTTCTTTTGTGCGTCTCTTGTGTGTTTTATAAGAAAACAATGCCTGACATAGACGGATAATGAGCACTTTAACTGGTTTCCTAATATCCCTGCCGCTCAATGCGCCCTTTGTTTGGGATCGTTAGCAACATTTGTCAAAGTCGATCTCGTGTTTAGACAGTCCCGTGCCTATTTGGACATAATCTAAATTCCTTTAACGTTCCATCATCATCATCATCATCATCATCATCATCATTGCTCTTTAATTTTTCCCCCTCGGCTCAGTTTACTTTTCTGCAGTGGAAGCACCTGCCAGCTATTCACTCAGCCACTCAGCCAGACGGGGGGGGGGATCCAAGCAGAGAATGACTCATGCTTCTCTTATTAGCTAGCGGTGTGTTCAGGCGTTTCTACACGAGAGAAAAAGTGAAGAAGAGAACAAGAGCTTTGTGATTTATGCCTACACTCAGTGTCTCCCGGTCTCAGATCTATGTGGGCCCTTGTCAACTCTCAACATTTATGTGTGCACTTAAAATGTATTTCTACAGCCGTGTGTGTTTGTGCGTCTATAGGGTGTGTGTCCAGCTCCTACAGCTGCGAGCCGATGACTTCCAGATGTCCATCCGTCTTAAGGTAGCCCACGTTGACAGGTGAACTCTCCACTGTCTGCACAGGACGGCCGCCATCATTCATCCTCACTGCCCGCCTGGCGATTAGCTGTGACCACACACACAGAAATGTCGGACAAACAAGAGTCGCACTCCAAAAAAAAAAAATCAGCACCCACTTGTAAGCTCGCAAACTAAAGCACACAAACACACGTGCGGTACAAGCGGTGATGCACTCCATCACAGATTTACACACACACACACACACACACACACATGCATAAACAGACACTCAGGCATGCCAGAGATTCCCTCCCCCGTTCCCTCTTTTACTTCATCACGTGTAGAAATAGCCCATCTCCTCTCTCCCCTCCTTTTTTTTTTCCCGAGCCATAAACTCCTTTATGTGAGAATAAGTGAGCGCCAATGGAGACCAATTCATCAAACAGATTTTAGTGGGCCTCTGCGGGGAGAATGAGCTAAAACATTTCTTAAGAGTTATCAGTCTAGTTCTGGATCTGAGACAAAACCCAAGGTGCTAAACATGAGTTACGGCTCACTACGTGGCATTGTTTGAAATTTCATCAGCCTCGGGAGTGAGTAAAATAAAACGGATGGCGCCCTTTTTTAAAGACACCAATTTTCTCTCTTTCTTTCTTTTCTTTTCTTTTTTTTTTACTGCCCTCACTTACTTGTTGAATTTATTTCCTTTCTTTTTTTTTTATCAATGGGAGGGAGAGAAATTTGCTCCAAATTGAAATTGTAAAGAGGCAACAGGCAGAAAGTGAATGAGGAGCTAAGAGAGCTGTACTGAAGGAGCGTATGTGTGTGTGTGGGGTGTTAGCGATGAAAGAATATATCAGCGAGTGCCTAAAAGAAATAAGAGAAGGAGGGGAATGAAAACGAGAGAGATAGACATGGAAAAACATTAAGGAAATGAAAATAGGAGTAAGGCTGACAGGCTCTGTGTTAGCTACTTCTGACTTAAACCACAATGAGAAAGTGCGGCACATACACACACACACACACACACACACTGGATTTGGACTGGACTGAACATATTTGGTCAGATGCACTGTCTTTAAAAAAAAATCACACACACACACACATTGCTTTTCACACATGTTTAAGGCTGTGTATGTGTATGTGTGTGTGGGTGTGTGTATCCTACAGTGGCAGATGCCGGCAGGCCCCAGCCAAATGATGGAGACGATAGCTAATTGCTCAATCAGGCAATCTAATCTGGCCAATCTCATTTTCAGTTTTGTCTGTCACCCACTCCCCCCCCATACATTTCCTGACCTATCTGCTCAGCAGCTGCTGGACCGAACCAAAATGCAGAAAGAGGAGGGAGAGCAGGAAGGCATACACATAATCAGAAAATGTATTATTCAAATCATTTCATTAGGAAGTTTATTAAGTTTGACCTGGCTAATGTTAATACTTCAGCAATCATCTGCAAAGGTATTGCAGAATGACAAATCAAACAAAAGAGTGTGTATGAGTATGTATGTGTTAAAGGACAGACACCAGGCTGTAGCTCAGGGGATGGAGCAGGTCATCTACTAATTGGAAGGTTGATGGTTCAATTAAAAATGGGTGTCCCAGAATGTGTTTGAAGGTATCCTTTAGCAAGATACTGCTCATACTGCTTGTCGGCGGGTGAATGAGCCGTGTTGTATAAAGACCTTTGAGTAACTGTGTAGAGTAGAGTACAAAAGTGCTAACCACTCCAGTTTCTCAACTGCAACTCTTAGCACAAATGGTGCAAACAAAACAGGAAGTGCCAAAATATGCGAAACTTGGGTAAAACAAACCATTAAGCCAAATCAGTTGAGCACAGAAATTACTTTCTGGAGTTTTACTTTACAAACTCAGCTCGTGTTAAAAGGAAAACATTTAAAACAGCAGATGGATCACTGTTTTTTCTTTTCCGTTAAGAGCTGATTCTCCGTTCCTTATTGCACATTTCTATTCTGAGCTTGTACACACTTGACAGTATTTACCTCCTGTGACCAATCTCTCTGCCGGCATTTTTCTATTTTTGTGTCTCTTGTGGGAAACGCTGAATTCGATGGTTTCTTCTTTATGATTGGTTGGCTGAGGGAAAAGCGCATTGACCTTTCTCTTACGCTTTTCTCGTAAGTCGAACACTTTTGGAAGCACTCCGCTCTGCCAGAAAGCTGCTGGGTGCGGCATCTTTTAAAGAGCACCTTGCGGCCACTAGCCTTTGTCTCGTGTGTCAAACAAGCAGCAGGAGTGTGGAAAATGCTGCAGCTTGGCGTTAGGATGAATGAAGAGCTGGATGATTCACTGGTTCCTTTTACTGGTGCTTATTAAGCAAAAAAATAACTCAGTTGATGATATGGTGATTGTTTAAATGAAGTTTTTGCGTAAGTTCAATAAGGAAGATCCGTAATCACTCATGTGCCCGCCTTCCTGGGTGTTGGGCTGCTTTTCTGTTCTCTACATCACTTTCATATTCCCGCGCTGTCAATCTCAATACTGACATCATTACTCTAGTCCAATCGTCTTTTTGCCTGCCTTCTTCAGGCCAATCAGTCTCCTCTTTGCGTGGTTTAAATCTGTGCTCTCCTTTCTCAATCTCTGCATCCCACCTCCTCCCCATCTCCACCTCACAGACACCTCAGTCAGAGCTCCAGCCAAGCTTCAGTCTTCATCTTCACCACCACCACCAGCATCTACACTCTGGGGAGTCCTGTCCTAAATCTTATCACTGATGATAAGACTCCGTTCTGCCATGATGCGTGATCCGAGTCTAATCGCCAAATACATTTATCTTAGGAAATCATAGTCAGTTCTTCCAAGTGATCTCTCCTTATCGAAACTGCTTTAAATTGTACATTTTGAAGGTCTTCGAGCAGAAGAGGAATTTTTGTGAATTAAAGCACAACTGGAATGGAGAAGTTATCTCATTGCACAAGCACCTGCTTCGATTGTGGGTGAGACCTCTCCATGAATGCCACGTCTCTTGGGCGTATCAGTGACGTGTAGAGAGGCTATTAATTACGCCATTGCTGTTTGGTGTGTGTGCATTTGTGTGTGGTAATCTCCATATGGGTAGGGAGATTGTGTGGGACACTTATACACGTATCACCATATCACCCAGGCACCATTCTCCTGTGACCTGGAGAAGAAGCAGTCACGCACATTAACCCGGCTCCTGGCAGATGAAAGGGAACGGCCACACACACACACACACACACCACACACACACAAGCTTTCTTTGTATACACACACAGATCATTTCTAAATCAGGAATTCAACAAGCGGCTACCTCCAGGGCGGATTTTGAAAGCTAAAACAACAGTGCCAAACACTGCAGTTTCTCTAGTGGCCACTTGGCTCTGGCTCCAAAAGAGAGTCAGCTATGTCGAAGGTTCAACGTTACAGAAATAAACATGTTTCCAGGCTGTCATCATAAATAGCGTTGACTCTATAGCAACTGCATAAGGGTGTGCAATTTTATTACCACTTGCTTCTTTAAACTGTATTCTTCAAGTTCGTAGTGTCGCAGTAGTGTCGCCACTTTTAGAGTCAGGTGAGCAACAGTAGCAGTCAATTTAAAACACTGACTTTTGGAGCATTTTTAATGCAGAATATAACTAATAGGATGTTTTACTGTATAGCCTGTCCAACAAGACTATAATTATTATTATTTTCTTGTATGTTAGCACATAGCTGTGTCTGTGAGCTAGCATAAACTGAAACCTGTCCAAATGTGGTCAGCTCTGCCCAGAATACCAAACCTGAACCTTTGAAAGTGTAATCACATGTGCTGAACATAGTATATAGCGTATTTATATTGCAATATTCGTAGTTTTATAAATATGTAAAACTACAAATATATGATATACTCACTGAAAGCATGATTTGATACACCAACAAATTTGTGCAATATGCATACAGCTGCATAGACACAAGTGCACTGCTAACACGGCAAGGGGAGGACATGATCAGTATGACTGGGTGTCCCTCTACCTGTGTTCATGTTAATAAAGAAAAAGCACATAAGATATTAGACATTAGATGTCTGTCTGCTACAGAGAAGAGGTGTAAATGTGTGAGATTAATTTGTTTATGTATATTTGAGTTTGTTTTATGCATAAGTCATTGTTTTTTTAATTGTATTCCATTTGAGTCTGTGAGTATGCAGTATCGAATTATGTGTGAGTCTGCGGGTCTCAATGTGTGTGCATTTGAGCAGGGACACCTGTCTGGGAATAACAGGGAGCAGAGCAGGAATGTGATCAGGAGATGAGTGTTTCCAAACGCCGTTCTGTCAGCGGGCTGGAGGGGCGGCATACAAATAACATGTGTTCTGACTGCAGAGGACAAGGAATCTGGGGGGAAATCATATGTGTATGTGAGAGAGGAGGCGTGAGTGTCCACGACATCCCCTGTGCCAATCTGCAGTCATGATTGTGTTTGTGTACCACAAATCCATGCCAAAGCTCTTTCTGTAGCATATGCATTTGGGCCAATGTATTCCTCGCTTCTACGCAATTGTTCTTCTGCCAGAAAATACCTTTTAGCAGCCTGCTGCTCTGCATATGGAGCTTTTGTACAGCACAAACAATCCGGATAAACTCCGATGTTAATAAGCAAGAGAGAAAAAAGGTTAAAGTGCCACAGGTGGCTGAAGAATGAGACATTGCAATGCTACAAAATTGTTGCTTGATGAGAAAACACACTTTGACGACAGCACTTTTGTTGCTCTAAAGAATAATGATATGGGGAGCGGAAACTGCAACATGATAAGCCTATCAAACAGAGCCCTGTGCTAGTTGAAAGATTAACTACCACAATGTATGACCAAAATTATACCATATGGGACACAATCTGGGGATTTTGATTGGCAATTCACCCTTTCATCAGTCCATGAAGTCTGACTTTGCTTCCATAGAAGATCCCATGTTTGGATGTTCTGACTGATTGATTGATGTCCGTGATTTTGCGTGACAAATACTCATTCAGTGGGAATGGCCCGTAAGTTTGGGGTTGCTTTATACTGTAGCAAATTTTAACCTTTCTTTCTTTCTTTTTTTCTTTTTTTTTTTTTTTTTTAAATACTGTTTT
>VUQG01030052.1:0-17631 GCA_015106755.1 Etia nguti | reverse complement strand
TAAAAGAACATAACATGGTGCTTTCTAAATGTATAACATAGCTCTCTGCACTAAGCTGCATTCTAAATAAAGAGAGCACATTTTGTCAGCACAGACACAGACTGTCTGGTTCTTTTTGCATGATGATAGCCATATTAGGCCACATAAAGGCAATGATTATATATTTATATATCTTAGTACAAATGATTCTATGTTTCTAAGCATAAATGACAATATAAAAAATATCAATCCTGACAAACAGGAAGAAACCTCCGGCAGAACCAGAATCAGGGAGGGGCGGGGCCATCTGCCGTGACCAGTTGGGGTGAGAGAAGGAAGACAGGATAAAAGGCATGGTGTGGAAGAGAGACAGGGATTAGTAACAAGTATGATTCAATGCAGAGAGGTCTATAAACACATAGTGAGTGAGAAAGGTGACTGAAGAAGAAATACTCAGTGCATCATGGGAATCCCCCAGCAGTCTACACCTATTGCAGCATAACTAAGGGAGGATTCAGGGTCACCTGGTCCAGCCCTAACTATATGCTTTAGCAAAAAGGAAAGTTTTAAGACTAATTTTAAAAGCAGAGATAGTCTCTTTCTCCCGAATCCAAACTGGAAGCTGGTTCCGTAGAAGAGGGGCCTGAAAACTGAAGGCAGGCAAGAAAGCCTGCAGTACGAGAGCGAAGTGCTCTAATGGGGTGATATGGTACTATAAGGTCATTAAGATAAGATTGGGTCTGATTATTTAAGACCTTGTATGTGAGGAGCAGGATTTTGAATTCAATTCTGGATTTAACAGGGAGCCAATAAAGGAAAGCCAATATAGTGGATTCTTGGATTCTGCAGAAGGACAATGATCCAAAACCCACCAAACACACCAGCACCTCCACCTCTGAATGGCTTAAGAAAAACAAAATGAAGACTTGAGTAGACTGGAGTGGCCTAGTAAAAGTCCTGACCTGAATCCGATTGAGATGCTGTGGCATGACCTTAAAAAGATGGTTCATGCATCAATGTGGCTGAATAACAATAATTCTGCAAAGAAGAGTGGGTCAGAATTCCTCCACAACACTGTAAAAGACTCATTGTCAGTTATCACAAACGCTTGATAGCAATTGTTACTGGTGACCCAACCAGTTATCAGGTTTAGAAAACTGGAAATAAACAAAATAAGATCCATATAATAACAGATAGGAATAAGCAAGAAGTCAAATGAGCCTTTCTTTAAAACCCAAGCAGGAGAGCCTCATCCTGCTTCCTTCTTGCAAAATCGATATGACTTCACATAAAAATTGCTCTGCGAGTATAATGTTGTTATCAGCAGCTATCAAAAATTTATTCCACAATGTAATACAGTGGAAACATAGTTTAATGTAACAGCAATAATGTGTAAAAGCTGCTTCCTCACTAAAATCTGTGCTTGTTGCTTTAGTTTAAACAAACTCTTAATTTAATCTAAAGTCTGGGCCAGATACTAAGATTACATTTAAGCTTTGATAAGAAGCCAACTTCAGTGGCTCAGTGGAGGACGCTGCCACTGTGTGTTATTTGCTAATTAAAATCTGATGTTTGTTAATGAAAGGTATACACCGGGTAGGGTGTTTTTTTATTGATTAGCTTTGAGTCACAGACTAATGAGCATCCCACAGTATGCCTCTGTGTTTCAGGTCCCACACCATGATAAAAAGAGTAAGAGAAAGCACAAAGGGGACAAGAAAGTAGATAATTGCTGTTTTAGTTTTGTTTAATTTGCTTGTTTTATATCTAATTTTAACTCACTGTCACTTCTGCTTCTTTCTCTGCTGCCTCTCTGCAGCCCTGAGGTGGGAATATGTTGGGTCAGATGCTAAGCTGTGGCCCCCTAATTGGTTCTTCCCGCCTTTGTTTCCTTTGCCGTGAAGGATTTGCAGTGAAGGCTCTAGTGATGATGGAATGACTTGGACAGAGAAATCTGTCTTCTGAGTATAACAACAAAGTAACGACAGTGAAGGGAATTTTGGTTCCCCACTATAACCTTAGGTTAATTAATAACATAATTTAATAATGTTAAGTGAGGCTTATAGCTGAAGCTTTTATCTTGTCATGTGCTGCTTTGTTTTTAAATAAACATGAGTCCTAATAAGATAAAAGATGTCATTTTATGCTAAAGCCTTTTTAGTAGTTATACAGTCAAGCAAAAAAGAACATTTTTTTCCTTGACTTTATGTAGTTTTGTGAAAAACTAAGTGCTCCTTCCATAGGAATTAAATATAATTAAAATATAATAATCAAATAGATAAAAAGAAAAGAATTAAGGTGTTGTAAAGGTGCAGACAACATTCAGACCTCTTGAAAAGCTGTGGTAGGACATTAAGAAAGCTCTGGAAAATAAAACCCTGCAAACCTCAATAAACTTAAGCAACGTTGTAAAGAAGAGTCTGCTAAAATTCCTCCTCAATGATGTGCGAGACTGTTAAAGTCATACAGAAAACCGTTATTTCAAGTTATTGCTGGTAAAGGTGGTTTTATAAGCTCCTGAAACATGGGGTATAGTTAGCTTCTCACAGGACTGCAAAGAGTCTGTCATGGTATTTGTGTTTCAGACTCTGGAATTATGTTCTTTGATTATTGTTGTTCGTGGTTTTGGTTTTCTTTAGTTCTCAGTGATCTTCGCTCTCCTCCCTTAGCGTTTATCTCAGCCTGCGTTTAATCTCTATGTCCGTGTGTTCTCTGGGCCGTCCTGCGTTCCTCGTTTCTTGTCGAGTCACCCTTGTCTCTATGTTCGTTCCTCTCCTGTGTCTCCCCAGTCAGTCGTGTCTCCTTGTCAAGTCCGCATCTCCATGCCTGTCTCCTGTTTCCTGTTTTATTTTGATAGTTTCTTGTCCTGTGTTCAGTGTATTCATTTTTGCTTCCTCCCGGTCTCATTATGTCAGATTAGTTCCAGCTGTGTTTCCCTCCTGTTTCCCATTCCCTCGTTACTCCCTTGTGTACTTAATCCCTGTCTTTTTTGAAAATTTGCTGTAATTTATATATCTTCTTCATTCTGTGTCCTTCACAGTGTAGTGGGAATCTTGGACATGTAGGAGAGCTTGGCGTCGCATCACAGTGTAGCATATGGCAGCAGGAAAAGGTCAACTCTGCTTAAATGTTTCAGTATCAGGTGCCATTTAATACAGAGCACACGAGGACACATCTCAGGCAGTGTTTGATATGTTTTAATGAGACAGGTGGGCGCATGATCAGGTGTCAGCCAAGAGCTAGAGAGCAACAAAACTAAAAGGTGTATCTCCACCCAATTAACACATGAATAATCGATTCTGTCTTTTATCTTAGGAACTGACAAGTTGCTAAAGAGGGTTAACTACTGAGTAATTGACCCTAGCTGCATCTGGGTTACGGTTCAGCTATCTAATTATAAGTATTTTGCTGAGATCTGAGGTGTAAATCAGCGTTTCATTAGATTGCTAGCGTAAAAAGCAGCAGAGCCCTAGGCCTCAACAACTGTAGTGCTGCATCAGACAGTGCAATAGCATAAAAATGAGCCACATCGTTTTATTCACATCCCTACATACTGTATACCAATTCCCCATTAAATGGTATCTAACCTTCAAGTTAGCTCTAGTTTTATTTCTCAGCAGTTATCCGACCAGAATGAAGATGTCTAGAAACAACTTCAGTGCTGCTGTTGATGATGACACAGGGCTCACTGAACACTTACATAAAGCATTGTCTCAGAAACAATAGTGCCACATACACAACTTATTTACATGACTGGACGCCTATAGAGATTGTGTATTAAAGATAGTTGTAGACTCTGGACCTGAAAGGAGAAGCCAGCATGGTAATGCCTTAAACCTGGATAGTTTCAAAAACCCAGCAGAGCATCAATCTTTTAGTTGCAAACAAAATGTTAAAAAAAAACTTTGAGGTCTTTATTTAAGACCTCAGTGAGCAGATTCCTAATTAGTTTACTGTGAAAATTAAATGGTAAATGGACTGGATGGAGTGATAAATGGAGTGCTTTTCTACTCTATTTGAGCACTTAAAGCACTTTATATTTGCCTTATTCACACTGATTTCTACCATTTTTTATACACCCAAGTGCTTTCTTCACACACATTCATACTCCAGTGAATGCATTGGAGAATAACCCAGGGTTCAGTATCTTGCCCAATGATTCTTAGGCATGCAGACTGGAAACTGGAACAGCCAAATATCCAACCAACAACCTCACCCATCAATTGAAAGGCCAGATGCATCTTCTCAGGTCATGTATCAGGTCTTAATAGAGAAAACAGTGATTGGAGACCGCTTTGCAACCAAAATTACTGCAACCTTGTGCACAGAACTTGCGATCTCCTTTCCTTTTAAATTGTCTCTTCTAAGACAGGGCCCAAATCTGAGGCTTTTTGAAGACGTTCAAAAAGTCTGGAGAAATATTGCTCACTTTCAGACTTTTGCAATGTACTGTATAAACACAACTGTTTTTATAATTCAGATAAATGAAACACATGCTGTGTGCAGCAAAACGTGACAGGTGACTCTAATCATGTCACACTGTTTCACTGATGAGCAAATGGTGGTGGTGGGACAATCACATAAACACAAGTAAACAACGCAGGATTTAAAGTTGAAAGGTTAGGTCAGTCTTTAAATATGCCTGCAGAAAAATTCCAAGAGTAAATTATTTACATTTGAAAACTTTTTATCTACTCTCATTCTACTTTTAGAAACTCCATGAACCACGATTACGCCTGAAGTCTGAGAGAAAAGTGATCTTCAAAGAGAAAACCATTGATTATAACGGATGTGCATTATGTCATTTTTACCATTACAAGCTCCTCAAAAAAGAGTGCTGTAATGACTCATGTAACTACTGAATGGTTGTGTTATATAACTGAATCATTCTAGCATTCATCAGCACCATCTAGTTTCCCTTTTCTTATTATATTCATCTTTATTTTTACAGGAGGTTCCATTTAAAATCTCTTAGAGACCCAGCCTAGGTAGCAGACATCGAACTGTATAATTGTACATAAATATACATATTATTGCATTCTTGTGTGTCATATAAATATTGCATTACTGTAGAGCAATATATTTCTTTTTTATAGAGCATAATTACTACGTTTTAATGAGAAATCTTTGAATCTTGGGTAACATTTGTATGTATTGTCTGTAAGGTGGATTCCCAAGCAACAAATGTTCTTTTCAAGCCTTTATCTTAAGTGTGTGTAGAGTCACAGAGTCTCTCTCAGAGCTTTGGTTTCAACTAAGTCTAAGAAGGAAATAGAAAAACTGGAAATATTGCTCATAAATATAAAGACCAGTTTATGAAATCAATAAAAATATGTGATCTATTGCTTTGTGTTCATGATCGGGAATCAATTGTATGCATTAAGAAGACCAATAATCAGTAGTCCAAAAAACCTCCTGCAGTACATGCTCTATCTGCTCCACAGTATTGAATAAAGCCTGCCTGGGTTTCGCTTCATTGTGTCTACTTCAGCAGGGGAAAATAGACTCCAAACTTGGGCTCAATGACCAAATAAGGTCTGAGGCATCCTATTCATTGTCCCATTTAATGCTCAAAACTGAAAGAAACCGATCAAAGGCATCAGTTCTCGACTTTGGCACAGCTGAGAAAAGTGTTGATCAGCAAGGAGTTTCTGATCTGTACATTGAAAAAAAAGGATGTGCTTTGGGCCAGATTTATGATGTTTACCACTAAATCAATACTGTTAGCTCCAAACACGATTTGCTTGATTTAACATTAAAGTAATCAAGAAATGTAATATAGATATAGACAAAACGCTTGGCTCAGTCACACAAACCTCCAAAATAAATATGCATTGAATTTTTCCATTTACAGAAATACTAATAAGCTTTTATAAAAAACTTGGACACTTTACTGGACAAAAATTACATTTTCATTCTATGTTTGTTTGTTTGTGCATTATTGATCAGTACTTATTGTGTTAGTAATTTTTTAAATTTCTAAAAATCCAGCCACAAAACCCTTCAGACTGGTTGGTGACCACCTGGCAACCATCAGTCTCTAGGGAGAAATATGAGTATCCCTGCACAGGATGCCATTGGTTGCTCACAGCTGTTGTATAGTTGATTGCTAAAGCCCCAGTCATGCAGGCCTAGAGACCAGTCAGTGATCCCCTGATAACCACTGGTCACTAGGGAAAAATCCGTATTCTCTTTGTGATTGCTATGATTGCTAACAGGTTGCCACAGTTGCTACTACTCACTAAGTGAAACCGTGAAGAATGCAATGCAAACCAGGAACAGTGACCATTCACCTACAAAGTATGTAGCTGCGAATACTGACAGGGTAGTGCCATCTCAAATCATTTAAATCATTCATGTATTCAAAATAGCAAGTTTAAGTAGTGAAATACATGATTTGACACATCTGCATGAGTTAAAGTGCAAAAATACTATTAAAAACTATTTGGGTGATCAATCTGTGTAAAATGTTTAACTGTATCGACATATCATATAGGACAATATTACCTTTATTTTTCTAAAATATAAAAGCTTTTTTAAAATTTAACATACAAAATTAATTGCTGGTAGATGCTAATCAAGAACTTTAAAAGCTTTTCCACGACTGAATTGTCTAAAAAGAAACGGCAAATCCATTCAGACATTCAATGTTCAAAATATTCACCAATTTCCCTAGCCCATCTAATTATTAATGTAAAAATGAAAAATGTATACAACTATATAATATACAAGAAAAGGCTGGCATTAAAATTAATAGAAAGAAGAGTATTAACTATTAGAGAACCAGTGTCCTCAGGCTAAGCAGATTAATTGCTTCAGTTAAAATTACGTTTTTATCATCACTCATTTGTTCCTGGTCAATTTTGCATTTCTTTTCCATGACACACTCATTGTAGTGATTCCTTTTAATATAATGCCTCATCTGACGGTGTAACAAAATTGGCTGAGTAGCAGACTAATCAATGAACCTCACTCCCAGGACACCTGGAGGAAACCTTACCAAAGCTGCACAGTCAGAAGTCTTTGCATACAGTGATGGAAAACACTCGATCCTTTCATCCAACTTGCTTCATGTTATTAAAAAAAAGGAGAGAAGAAATAAAAGAGCGACAACTGACAGCTCTTGTGTTGTGTTGATGGTGGGAGGATTAAAGACTGTGAGAAAACTCGAGAAGATGACAAGAGACGGAGCGACCATCTGAATGAGGCCTTGCAGCGGGGCAGATTAGCTGCGTTTGTGGTGTTCACACAGATTTCATGAAGCTAATATCAAAGCAGCAGCTGGAGGAAAAGGCCAGGCGGAAACACATGAGGACAGTGACAGAAAAGGGAATGAGAAATGCAATCTCCTTAAAAGAGGAGGAGCCTGCCATCAACTGATGTGTGTGAACGACTGTGTGTGTGTTTCCATGTATATTTTCATATACAGCTCTGCACTGTCCTGCCCTCTCCCTCTTTAACTTGAGAGGAAATTTTCTTGTGATACTCAGCTGGCTAACTCTTCTGGGATAATATTTTATACAGCTGCAAATTAAAACCTCGTGATGGGTTCAGAAGCCTTCTGATTGAGAACATCTTTAAAAATGCAAACCCCTTCAAAGAGCTTCACTCTGAATCCATATGAAGATGCAGCTGGCTTTCACTCAGACTTTTTTTTTTTATTTTCTTGTGGAAAAATTCTTTTCTTCTGGCCTTGATGTAAGCCCTGGGTTTTGATTATTAGAAGCTCTTCCTATTCGTGCAAAAATTGTTGAAACACATCGTTCTCTGAGAGGGGATTAGCATGTTTTGGTTTCATGTTCTCGTCATGTTTGCTGCTCTAATGTAATAAATTATCTAAGAGTAAATTGTCTGATCATTTTCGGTGATATCTCGGCGCTGCATCTTAAACAATTCATCACAGTAGCAGAATTAATTTCCTGTACAGATGATAATCTCCCCCAAACTGATACAAAACGTGAAATAAGAATAAAAACAGTTCAGTTTTTTATGTTATCTATTACGGGGCTCATGTATGAGCAATGCTATACTGTATCTTAGTGGAACAGAGCTTTAACCCCAAATCATGTACAGGAGGTGTGGAAACGTTTTGAGCCACTCCTGATTTCTTTATATTTTGTTTCCAAGGAGCCAGACGTTCTTGCATTTTTTTAAAGTGGTCTTGAGCAACACTTCTCCAGGTTTTCTGGAGGTCTTTCAATTTTTTTCTTTAGGCATTACTTCTTTTATGGTCCTTGTACCAGATCATTTTCAGAGGAATGTTTTTGTGTTTGTTCGTTAAGCCACTTAACACTGACTTATGAATCATTCAAACATAAAAGAGAGACCTAGCTCAAGAGATGAGCCAGTGTTGTGTCTACACATAAAAGACAACTTAGCAACAGAACAGTGTTTCTTTAGGCACTTTGTTAGTAGCAGCAGATGAATAGCATCTGAAAGTAATGTGTTTAAGAAATAGGAAAAAAATCCAGTAAAGGGCGGCTCAAAACCCAACACAGGACCTGAGAGATGCGTCTCAGCTGATCCATCTACTGCTCACTGAAGCCTCATCAGAAATGATCTCAGTGGAAAGGTGGCTGTTAAGAAGCCATTCTCATGGATGGGAAACGGGGAGAAAAGGCTGAGGTATGCCAAAGTTTACATGAACTGAACTGAAAATTAGTGGAAACAGGTCTTATGGAGTGATGACCCAAATGTAAAATGTTTGGCTCGTGGACTTTCTACAGCAATCTGTAAAACACGGTAGAGGCTCTATTATGGTTTTAATGTATTTCAGCCAGTGTTGTTGGAGATCTTGTCAAAATTGATGGAATTATGAACACGGATTTTAATCCACTATGCATTTTCGAAAAAACACAATTTTTCAGCATGACATTGATTCCACACACACACACACACACACACACTGCCAATGTACCTGTGTAGGAAAACAGTGAAGCAGTGTGGGATCATCCTAACAGAAAACAGAACAAAAGGCAGCGAACATCCAAAGAAGAGCTTTGAATGTCCTTCAAGAAGCCTGGATAACTATTCCTGAAGACCACTTTAAAAAATGACATGAAAGCTCGGAGAAAGTTCAGTATAAAGGACGTCACGCCAAATGCAGACTTTCAAGCTCACTAGAATTATACAAACTATGTTTTTGCTTCCCTGTTTCAATCCATTGCTGCATCTATTTTCAATTTTCCTAGAAAAACATAAAGAAATGAGTGGTGGCTAAAGACTTTTGCAATGTACTGTAGTCTAGTAAGGACTGTTATTACCATCTCTGAAAGCAATCTGTGAGCACAAACAGTTCGTCCAATCACAAACGATTTGGAAAACACGGTCTGAGAAGTGTGTTCTCTGGAGCTGCTTCAATTAGAACAAATGGAGCAGTAACAAAGTGTTTGTGCTGAAATTTGACATTCAAATGAGCTTCATAAATTCTCATTAGGGCAGCAGTTATTTAAATTATGAATACATGTGTCAGCTATTATAATGGATTTGTTCGTTAATGTATACAGCAGGGTGACTGCAAGCCATATACCAATCTTAATAGATTTCTAACCATATTTGAGCACATTTAACATTCACCACAAGTACTGCAGCCTGGACATTATTATTATACGTAATAATCCTATTTTTCAGTAAACGTGCCAAACAATTATGCAAATCAACTAAAATGACATATTTATGTAACTTAAATGTTTCCATGTAACTTTTACGTTTTTTTATTTAATTTTTTGTGTTGCAGCACTCGGTTCACATGCACTGCTTTGTCTTGTTGTGTCACTCAGTCAAACAGATGTGGGATACAGAGTTGCTCACTTATGTCAAGAATCATAATCACAATCACATTTATTTTGATATCACAATTGTAAGTTACATTTTTTACACAATTATTCATGAACGTAAAAGAAAAAAAACCCACATGAATTCACTGAAATATTAAAACATATTAATTTAAGCACCCTCCCCTTAGCCATCAGGTTACTAGCCAGTGTTTTTGACCATAAACCTTGTCTTTCGAATCACTGGTGATGGAGAAGAGGGGTAACAAAAGGTCCAGACAGCAGGGGACTTGTCCACCCTGGGAGACTTGCAAAGTCGCCATGGGGACAGCCTAGGCCAACAACAAACTAACATTTCATGGTCACATATTGCTGAAAGCAGACCAGGTGTTACAGAGAAAAACACAGCATTTCCGGGTAAAAATTAACAATCTTTCCACAGGTTCCCTTTCAAGGTTTATTGATTTACACACAACACAAAACTGGAGCCTTATAATAATAAAAAAAAGTCACTATTTTATCCCATTTGTCTTGTTTCATTACTGAAAGATAATAGACAAATAGATAAAAAATAAAGATAATAATTGGATATTTGACCATTATTGGGATGCAGATACGCTAAATAATGTTAGTTAGCAGACTATGATTCAATAATACAGGAGACAAGTTAAAATTTTAAAATAAATAAGTGAATTCTAAACTATCAGCTTACATTCATACACGTGAACGCTGTCAGACAAATATCAGACAAGACAATATCAGTGCAAGGTCCAAAAACAGCACAGTCATGCCAATTCACTGAAAAACATAAACCACAGTCAAAAAGAGGAAAAAACAAAACAAGAAACTCAGACGAAAAGGTCTGTGGCTCTCATTCATCGTATTAACTGAACTGACCTCACAGCCCATTGTTCATTCAGCATGCAGATGTACTGGTTATAAGGTTGGGGAAACCTGCAGTCAGCTGAGACTGAAGAAGTCACTTAGATGAGTGACGAAACGTGTCTCACGCTACGTCCAGATGAACAGAATCAACCTTTTGGGATGTATTAATAAGACTTGCATTTTGACAATTTTGCTATTAGCAAACTCACATACAGTTAAATTCAATCTCTTTCAAGAGGTCATACATTTAAAAAACTAAGAAATGGCTGGATAGCTTGACTACAAGGAGAATAAAAAAAAATGTGGCACCTGAGGATTGCCTGATGAGGAAGAGGTAGTGCAGAACACAGGCAGGAAAATAAAAACTGGCACAACTAAAACGTGGACCAAAAAATGGACCAAATTCAAGAAATACAACATAAAATAAAAAGTGGTGGATAGCAATCAAAACAAAAAACCACAACAAAGTAAATCAGTTTGGGTGACCATTTTTACTTTAGGCAAATACAGTTTCCTCTTCCAGGAACCAATTAATATTACGTCAAAGAAGAGCACACGGCATGTGATTTAAAGAGAAGATATTGAACTCGTTGTACTTCCAATATTCGGCCAAACATCTGTAAAAGTCCACTTGGGAAAGAAAGGCTGGATGACTGCATACAAATTTCCACTTCTGAAAGCCAGAACTGTCTATTTGCACAATTCTGTCAAGGTTTAGTACTACAGTGCCAGGTTTCAATGGGATTGTTTTTGTAAGTACTACTTTTGTAGTTTTATGTCACCTTGGACAAGGTTTTATGTTCCCTTGCAAAATTTATTGCTTATTACGCCTTTCAAAAAGCCAAGCTGCAGCAGTATACAGCCACCCAGGGGGTTAAAACAGTGCGTCTACATCTGCGGTTGAAGCTATGATATGTTTACACCAGCTGTGCTTTAAACACTCTGTAGTCATCAAAGCACTGCCAGCACAATCATGTCAAATCACTGTGCACATACAATGGCTGCAATAGCGCCGGATCGATTGAAATGTGTCACAGCCATAATCATCACAACCAAAGCACAGCCAAGGTTACAGCCACGGCCACAGCAATAATCATAATCGGAGCAGTCGGTTATCGTTTAATAAGACACAGACTTTGACTTAGCTATGGCCACAGCTAAGGGTCCAGTGACTGTGCTGTGGTCATAACTAGACAAAAGCTTCTTTTAGCTGCTCCCTTATTCACAATGTCTAAAGAAAAACTCTGAAAGACCTTTGGAAAGCTGGGGGAAACTATTGCTCATAAACACTTTAAAAATACAAAAAAAGTCTTGATCCTTGGAAGAATAATTGAAAGAAATGAGAGGTGTTCAAGACTTTTGCACAATACCATATGGATGCAGCTCTTTGTCAAAGAGGCAAGGTCCAAAAACATCAAAAAACCTAAAGCACAGGTAAGAACTGGCCAAATAAAACAAGGAACAGATGAGAGGAAAAAAAAGCCATGAAGAGGTGCAGAGGTCAGACACAATGAAACCGAACAGGAAACGGCTGGAGAGGAAACACAAATGGAAAGTATCAAAATGGTGATTTACAAAAGCACCGTTTTGGGGGAGGAAAAAAAAGTAGCCATGAGTTGTGATGAAACCAGGCTAATGGACTGCTTGGCAGGTGGTCTAAAATAACCTTACATCTAACTTCAGTCAGAAATACTCACTGTGAAGCCAGTGCCATTATTATCCAAACTGTTACAGTTAAATTTAGTGGCACAGGTGCCATTTGGCTCTCTATGGTGCTGTGAGCTGCATGTGAAGTAGAGTGAAAATTCAGCAGGGAGCAGAACAAAGCAGGCATTTAAAATACACTGAATTAGAGAGAAATCACCACAGGTACGGTAGAGTAGGCAGAAAGGAGGATGCTGGCAGTGGGAGAAACACTTAGCTAATGTTAACAGCAATGTTGCAGGCTGCAGACACAGCATAAAGACATCTTTAGCTTGAACCTTCCCAGTCTTAAAATACCCATTAAAATAACATTATGACATCCCAGCACAAACAGAGATAATTTCCATATATTTCATAACTCACCATGTGGGATTTGGTGAGGCGTACAACAGGGGTACGACTGGTTTAATTCACAGGTGTGCTGACACGGGAAGCTTTACTAGGTAGCTGTCATTTCTGCTTATTTGAATCACTAAGCTTCTTTAATGTGTCTGCAGTCCTGGATAGCTTTGTCTCAAAAATATTGTGGCCTGCTGTTGGTACAGCCCATCCAACTGTTATATTACTCTGCTTCCAATGAAAAGATCTCCCTGTCTGTGTTTATTACACCCATTCACTTTGTGGATGCATCTTGCTAACCAGGTTTGCTGGTTAAATATGATAAGGTCTCAGTCATGTAGGTCTACAGGCCTGTCAGAAACAATCTGGCCACTACCAGTCACCAGGGAAAACTGTGTATTGGCAAGTGCACCTTAGAGGTTTCTGGCCATTGCCAGGTGATATCGGTCACAAAAATGGTGCCACACGAAAAACCTACTTGTGATTGCTTCGGTTGCTATGGTCAACCAATTGGAACATATATGCACACACAGACACACAGACACACACAGCTTAAATTATGCTTAAGGCGTGTCAGCTTGGCTCCACTAAGCTGCCAGGGTCCATCTCTGTTAGTGTCAGTGCTTTAGGTTAAAAGCTTTTAATATGAACGACGGAAAACACAGTGGCACATAAAGAATAACAGCACAGGAGTAAAATAGCAGGATGATAGAGAAAAAGAAGAGAACGGATGAAATAGAAAAAAAGTGCTGAACAGAGCACAAGGGGAATGGGATGTAAAGAAAAAATTGCAGCTAATGATTAGTTTCATTAACATTTAATATCCTGGTGATTACCGTTTGATTTAAAGGATATTCCAGCAATTAAGTCCTGCACTCCCATTATGTTTTGGGACTATAACAAGACAAATTAAAAAAGGGGCAAAGGCTCACATTTCCTGACTTTAGTCTCTTGCAAGGTTTGTGCAGAACTTCCCATATAGCCTGTAATGCTAATTACACCCATTGTTTCAGGTTGTCACAGCTTCTTCAAAGCAACACACGGTATTCAGAAAATTGTCTCTGCATGTCTTTTAGAATCCTCTATGAAAAGTAAACTAACTATTGCATGTGGAGCTGTCAATTAAATAATTAACTACAGTATACCTAATGCATGTCGTTTGGGTTATATGTCTGAATTCTGCCAATAGACATCCCAGTGCCATTAAGCTGCAGGATGTATTCGCTGCACAACTAGGGTCACCATCACCTGTCACCTCAGTCAAATTACATTGCTCAGCATGTTGTATATGTTCCTCGGGGAAACTGCACATTAAGCAATGTGTACAGAACATACTGAAGGCAAAAGTCCAGAGGAAGTGGAGCATTAAAAAGAGGGCATGTGACTGAACATTACACACTCTGTGGCAGCCTTACTAGCAGCTAAACTACAATACTTAGTCTGTAACATTTCTGGACATTTATAGTTAGGTGAAAATGTTGCATTTTCTTTGGGCCACATTTTCAAATTGCTGGTTTGGTTTGAGCAGCTGCTTCAAATGCTTTTCTGTAGAAAAAAGCTACATGGTAGAAGCAGCAAATGTTTCCTATTTTATCTTGATAAAGGGCTGCAAAGAATTGACAAATCACTTCAGGGTTACAATAACCTTGCCAGCCATTTCAAAAAGAGACGAGAAGGTCACCAGTGTCTGGACCTGCTGCTGACACTGTCACACATCACGTATCACTGCTGACTTTGTCTGCAACTCACATACTACAAGTGACACGCAATGGGTATTTCTTTTCTCTCTTTCTCCCTCGCTCACATTGGCACACTTCTTAGTCTTTTATAAACTAATGTTGGAAATGTGGATTTTCTTGAAGGAAAATCACCCAAATGTTGCATCAGATTAAATAGAATCAACCATCATTTATGATTTTTAATGGAATATCTCCACGGATCTTCTATCTAGTATTTATTCGTTTGCTCATCTTAATATTTTCTTCTCATTCACCATTCTTTTAAAGACTTTTTCTTTAAAACTCTGCCTCACAGGCTTGCATCCAAGAGTTGCTCTGCTGATGCTGAGACGGATCTTCTGCAGTTCTCTGTAATTAAGCTGTCAGACGGGTCATCTGTTTTTCAAACTGGTGACCCTGATGTGCTCCCTTCTTGCTTAATTGTGCACCAGAGTTTTCCACTTCTGGGCAAAGCCAGGTTGAACTTTTCTGTAAGTTAGTAGTACAGACCATTATATTTAGTCTTCAGTGTTTTGGCAGTGTTGTTGTTTACAGTTGTATTTTTTTAATCAACTGTATTAAAGGTTTCAGAAGAACAATCATTTTTTTCAGACTATTATCAAACCCAGCATGGCTGATGCAACAGATTTTCAAAGAAGCTAAATATATTGTGTCTTTATGACCCTTTCACAAAGGCTTTGAAACCATTTAGCAACTATGTAGCAAATGTGTGACAACCACCTGGCAACAACCAGTCACTACAGAAAAAAAGTATTTGTGGTTCAAAGTGGTTGCTGGAAATCACTGTGAAACTGACAGCCCCAGTTCACAGGCCTAGACACTGGTCAGTGGACATGTGGTGACCACCAGTTGTTAATTAAAAATTGTGTATCCCCCAATTGTTTGACATGTGGTTGCAGGAGGTTGTGTGCTGTTGCTAGGAGAAACTGGTCGCAAACAAGTATACAGTGTAGCACTGAAAACCTCTCCATGATTGCTTTGGTCACTAGCAGACTTCTGCAGTTGCCTGTGGTTTGTCTCCAAACACTTCCCAACAGCTCACTAAGTGGGATAGAAATTCTGAAGAGAAAAGTAAACGTTGTATCTTTCAAAATGTGTTGGTTTCAGCATTAAAACACAATTTTTACTTTGAAGGCGAAGGCCTCCATTTCTGGTGTGCACTTTTTCAAGTTTTACTGCAGCTTGGAGAATAGTTGGAGAGTGTTTGCAGACAAGTTTGCAATTTCTATGCAAACTATAGACAACCTCGGCAATCAGCTGGCAAACAAGGCAATCATAAAGATGTTTTTGGTGCAGCACTTGCTTTGTGACTGGTTTTACCTGACAGCGACCAGCAACCAACCACGAACTGGTCAAGGAATAGAATAATCCTTTAATAATCCTTTAATTGTCCCACAAGGGGAAATTTGGGCAGAATACATATTTCTCCTAGGCAACCAAAGGAACCAGGGAGTCGTCACCGTTAAGATTTTAGTTTCTTAGCTTTAAACTATTACTGTAATAAACCTGACATTCAGATTTCTCTGAAAGCACTTTCATCACCAATTACAACTTTGCAAAGCTTCTAGCATAGCTGTAGACATTCTGACTGTGTCCCAGTTTGAATTGGTTGCATATGCAGTGCTGCACTGAAAACCTCCTTGCAATTACATTAGTAGATTGCCGTGGTCACCTGTAGTGTGTATAGAAGACACTGATTTTTGTGCAAACACTCACCAACTACTCCCTAAGTGGTAGTGAAACTGAAAAGTGAAATGCAAACCAGAAACAGAGAGGGTCACAAAACTTTTACTTTGAAGTTAAACGTTCTCTGTTTGTAGTTTCTGTCAAACCTTTTTTTATTGTTGCAGACAAGTCGGCATCTTACCTGCAAATAATGGACACAAAGGTGTTTTTGGAGCAGCACACACCTTGCAACCAATTTATCATCTTCATTTAACAACAGCCAGCAACCTTCATTAACGTTAGGGTAGATCTCCCCTTATCTCCCCCTAGCAACTGGAGATTACAAAGGAATCAGTCTGTAGACATGTGTGACTGAGGTCTTAATCAAATTTCTGAATGGTAGTGTACCTCCAGCCTTGACCCTCTTTTGGCCTTATTTCTTTTACCTGCTGCCTTTTGGTGTTAAAAATGATTTCATCTGGCTGGAACTTTATGGTGTGTATGATGTAAGCTTTATGGTCTTTATGGTGCATTACGCTAAAATGAATCACAGAAAGCAATTCGAGTAATTACTCTGCTAATCAGCATGAGTGCATTATGTGTATGTATCAGCCTCAACTAGAAAACATAACACTATATTTCTAAGCTTTCATTCCTTCCTAGAAATACTGTCCCCACCAACAGTATATGGCCAATAAAACATTTAATACTGTGGTAAAGATAATAACACTTGGCAAAGCAGAAATTTTTTGGCCGCCTATACTGTAATACATCAACCAATTCTATTCTTGTCACTCGATTTCTCCTCGGATGCCAATAAATGACAATAAAAATGGTTCTGAATTCAACTAAAAGAGTGTTTAAGTTGAAGTATAGACTTTTACAGCACACTGCAGGCAGACAGCTTTCTATTTATATTTTAATATTCATGTCACTTCTGGACAATGTGAGCTACAACAGCCTTTGCTGTATTCATGTAGGAAAACATGACTCTTACGTCATGTGACTTATATCTGTATTATGCCAGTAGAGATCCCAGTGTCATTAGGCTGCAGGACACATTCACCGTCAAGCCACAGTCACCTCAGTCACATTGGATAGCTCGGCGCGTTGTATATGTTCCTCTGGGAAGACTCACATTAAGCAAAGTCTACAGAAGTGACTGAAGGCAAAGATCAGCAGGAACCGAAGCATCCAAATGAGTTTGTGTGTTGAGATGTTCTACCCCAATGCCGATGACTAAAGACTACAAATTTCAGTAAGATAGATAGATAGATAGATAGATAGATAGTCAGGGTGGGTCTTTTCACCTAGCATCCTAAACTAATTGTATATTGTTCCACAGATAAATGTTGTTTAGGGTCTCCAAGAGCAAAATGGTCATGGGTGAGAGGCCAAACCAAGATAAATTCAAAAGAATTCTACATACCGTATTTTTCAGACTATAAGGCGCACTTAAAATCCTTTAATTTTCTCAAAAATCGACAGTGTGCCTTATAATCCGGTGCGCCTTATGTATGAATTCTGGCCGTGCTTACTGACATCGA
>VUQG01030049.1:5308-15664 GCA_015106755.1 Etia nguti | reverse complement strand
AAGTTCAGGGGTTAAAAAAAAAAAAAAGAAAAGTCCAACAAAACAAAACGGGGAAAAAATGTTCTGAAATTACCACAACATTTGAAGTTGCTAGATAACATGCCTAAGACATAAAACGCTTGTGGGTGAAAACTGTATTTTAGAATAGAGTGGCAAAACCATTTGTTATAGTCCTTAACGTAAATATAACATATGAACATTGCACTGAGATAAAAAGAAGCCCAACTTAAAACTGAACATTTACTCACCACCAGCTGCACCTTGTGATGGTCAAATCCTGTCAGATGGCTGACGATGTCCTTCTCTGAGATCTTCAAAGAGCAGGACTTGCAGAGGTAGACCGGCTCAAGCTGAGGACAGCAGCATTTAAGCAGGGCGCTAAAACCTGGAGGACACATTTGTTTACCATCAACACAATCCACATTTTTCCCCTCCTAGAATATTTTTAGATAAAAATCTTTAGCTATCCTTATAATCAAAAAACAAGTAAAGCCATAATTATTTAAAAAAATTCTAGGAGGAATGAAAATGTGACCAGGCCAATCCAGTTTGCCCCTGCAATTGTCACCATCTATTACACATTATTAAAAGCTAAAAGGAGAAAAACAACTCTTGACATATCAAAACAAAAACAGTAAGATATAGTCTTCAAAACCTTCCAAACCTTTGTCAATTGCCGCTTCGCAGGGTTCATCTTCCTTGCTCTCCTCCTTTATTCTAATACCAGACATTTTTGGGGCTTGATCACACGAGTCTTCTCTGGAGGTCAGACGCTGTCTTTTAGGGCCCATTTCTCTCCCCACACACTCAGTAGGACATGAGTCCTCTTGTGATGTTTCAGACACACTGTGCTGTCTTTTTCTTTCCATTTCTTTGTAATTCTTCAGCTGTACTGGGACATCTTTGCTACTTCTGCCATTTTTGATCCCAGCCTCGTCACCATTATCTTTGTTAGTGTCGTGGCAGCTTTGCTTCGCCCCAGTTGATCCTTTTATTTTAGCCTCTTCTGGCTCCTGCTTCATTGCCCGACACACCTCTGAAATAGTTTGTGAAGCCCCCTCACTTTTCAACCCTGAATCCTTTTCACTTGGTGTCGGTGTGTCCTTGTCACTCTCTTTTTTGATATCTTCTACACCGACTATGTTGGCGCTGCTGTTTTTCTGACAGTCACCTCTCCCATGTTGCTCGTCTTTTACAGTTATCCTCGGAACTGATAAACAAATAGGAAATACAAGTCAGTCTGAGTACAGTTATCATATTAGGCATTCATTCTGTAAACCAAAAAAAAAAAAAAAAAACAGCAAGTCAGCTTTCCAAATAAAGTAGATAACTGTCAGGTAGCAACATCGCACCCTGGGAACCCAAGCCACAAGAGGAGGAAAAAATACTGAACATCTATATGATTCTTAAAATGTTTCAGTGGACTTACCCAGTTTTCTATCAGATTTTATTTGGGGTTTAAGATTTTTGTTCTCATTTCTCCTCTTTAAAGACTCCAAGATTTTTGTTGCTGGAACAAAACACATGAAAAGTGTCCAAACCAATGTAGCTGCAGATGCCACTGAAAAAAAACATTAACTGCAACATACATACTCACCTATGTAGTAGGAGTATGGCTCCTTAATGGGACGTTGCAAATATATTACCTTAGAGAGAAGACAGATTCAAAAGCATTAATGTGTGGCAAGAGCAAAAGTTTAAATTAAACCAACCACCTTTATCAACCTAGTAGAGAATACCTGTATGTGAGATTTTTCGTGAATTGTTGCCGCCTGTTTTGCCAAGTCCAGTAACGTCTCTGCATCAGCGTTGGCTTCCAGTGAGCCTGGGTGGAAGCAGTCCTACGCACACAGAGATGAACATTGAACATGAGCTTTATTGACATGTCTTAAGCTCAGTTCTCTGGGATACATTTCCCGAAATTATTTGCATTAACTGGACACTTCAGACAGTAGGAATTAAACCTGATACAAAATTTCCACCGTGCCTTTCATGACTCAATAAGCTTCCTTTTTCCTGCAGTTGAGCATATGACTCCAATGCTGCAAGCTTTTATTAGGAAATGTTAGCTAAAGACGATGTAAAAGTTTCTAAACTTTGTTACAAAGACTGATTCTTTAAGTGAAAGACTCACCATTAGTTCTTTATAAAAATTTTTTTAAAAAAGCCCAAAAAAAAGCCATACATATTATCAAAATGTTTGAATAAAATGGTTTATATAGTCTCAGATTTGATTTGAAAAGAGAAATGCAGGAGAAGGAATACTCTTCTTTATAAGAGTTGTTAAAATTTCTGGTACCTCCTATCACTATTTTCTTCAAAATGTACTGCAAATGATGAACGTAAAACATTCATACTGGAAAATTGAGAGCACACCATAACAAATACATTTATCTCACAACACATAGCTTTAAGACGAATAGTGTGTGAGTGTGTGTACCGATATCGTACCAAGAGTTCTCCACATACAGCTCTGACTGAAGAGAGAGATTGAGACCACATGCACCCTCAAATTTCTCTCATAGCAGGCAGATGGGCTAATTGGCTTGGGATACACAGGGCCAAGGGGCCTCGTAGGAGACTGAGTTGGAACTATATAGGGATGGGAAGTAGGGAGAGAGCTGGAAAGTACTAGATTTTCTGAATTTGTGGCAGGGTAAGGCAGTCACTGATTCAGCGACCTTGGTACACACTTCAATAATTTGGATTTGCTTTTTGTTGCCCCTGATGAAATGTAATTACTAAGCTAATGTTTACAAGTTAAAAATAAATATAATACAGAAAAATAAAATAAGAAAATATCAAATTATTTTACCTATATCTAATTCACCGAAACAAGTAAAGTGATACAGCAGTATCCAGTATAATTAGCTACCATTAATTTAGTTTGCTAATAGCTTTTGCAGAAAACCCATCAGCGCCACAGTGTTAGCCCACAAGCTATCACAACCAACATTTCCACAGCTAATTTTAGCTAGGGGAACAAAAGAGCCAACATTTAGACCATTTCCTTTTAGTAAGAAGCTTCATAATTACATAGTCACTTTCTCATGGTTTGGGTCCCCCCCCCATTTGTTTAATTAACAACCAATGACTACTAGCTTAGCATGATAATGCTACTGCGGCTAACCTCATCTTATATGCCTGGTAAGGTAACAAGTTAAAAGATTATTTTACACTCACCTGGGGAAAAAACACAAAAAAAAAAAACTGTTGCTGGAACTTATTTTAATAAATCATTTGTTATTGTTGTCTTTTGGCATCTGTTCAAGTCCTTAAATATAAATTATATATAAATAAAACCTAAAGTTACTAAATTCAGTTGCCATGGAGTCATTACTTTTGCCCCAGGGTCCTATGTTCCCCAAGTGTTTAAAATTGGGGTTTACCAAAAATATACAATTCACTCTTGCACAGTACATACTTTACTCCTTTATATCTAATATCTAAATCAGAGAATTATGCATCCATGCATGAGTAAGAGGGCCTGCTGAAGTTCAAACAGAGCATGTGAATGGGGAAGAAAGGTGATTTAAGTTGGTTACTGGTGCCAGATGGGAGTATTTCAGAAACTGCTGATCTACTTGGGAATTTTGCAAAAAAATAACTTGGATATAAAAAATAAAAAGAAGATATTCACCAGGAATTTTGTGATGTGTTCACGGCTGAATACATGGTCGTGGCATTCGTGCTCTGACAGCCTCCTCTCACAGAGCAAACACAGAAAATGTGCTTCTGGGGAATTGGGTGCTTTGTCAAATAAATCATACATCACGATGAAATGGATGCCTGCAATGAAGAGATTAAAAGGAAGAACGTAAACAGCAGCTAAAATTTTACTCACTTAGATTGTATTTCTGTAGCGACTTTGGAGATAAGCATCCCCAACTGCTTCAGAACAAAATAACTTTTTGTTTTTGTGCTTGGGTAACTAAACTCAACTCTTAAAAATATATATATATATTTTTTAGCCATTTGTTATCGTGCCGGCATGTGTGGAGGAGGCAGAGGCCATCAGATCCCCTCTTTAGGGCAAACACGTGTTGGGGATCACTATGAATATAAGTATGGATGGGAGCGAGGGAATCTTTGTTGGAGTGTAGAATGGGAAAGGTCAGCCCATGTGTGAAATAAATATCTCAAACCATCTTGGTATTACTCTCTTCATCGTCTCCTTCCTCAACTCGACCAGCATCATTACAGTGGGATACAGAATTGGTGATATTCACTCACTTCTGAGTCATCATAAGAATATTTTATAAGACCTTGACAGTTTTGTTCTAGTAGTACTTACCAAGTAGAGGAAATGATTCATTTCCTTGGAGTTTGCTATATGTTTGACAAGGTGGAACTGCAGAGGCATAAAACAAAAACAAGCACAAATCATTATTTAAAAATAAATAAAATGAATTAAAGTGACCTTTTCAATTATTAAAAAACTTTTAGCACCAACCTTCATTCATCAAGACATTGTGCTGTTGTTCAAGTCCCTCCAGTACTACAGTCAAAGAACAGAGTTTTTTTAAATCTTGTGTTTTTAATTTCTTTTTTCCCCTGCAATAGCAAATGTTCACTACAAGGTGCATACAGAATTTTATCAAAACACATGTAAACATTTCTACATGTTTGAGTTTAAGATTCATCTTAAAAATGTATTAATGTTTCCCTCCTCATCAACAAGCACAGAATGTCCGGCAAATATAAAACAAAAATAGTTAAGTGTGCAGGCACAGCAGCAGCTTACATAAAAGTCCCCACTTGTTTGCTTCTAATACAAAACACACCATGTGCAATACTTCTGATCTTAGGAGAACAGACTGCTCAGCATCTCCGGTCTCTACCTGTTATTCATTTACTATAGCCAAGTACAGCTTGGCAACTCAGTTTAAAAGGTATTGCTCAATTTTTAGTTACCACAGACCAACGTCAGCACACAAAAACAGAATGTTAACCACGAATGACAAGCAACAGTGGAACATCTGTATGAGGTGGTTAGCACATTCGCCTTATGCGAAAAGTCACCCCGGGGTGAGACTGGGCAGAGACAAACAAACCCAGCCTGTGTGGGTCATGAGCTCCAAGCTTGGATAAATGGGAGGGTTGTCAGGATGGGTACCTAGCATACCAAATCAAATTAGTGGATACATCCTACTCCTAAGAAGGAGCTAAAAGCACCTCTTTCTATAAGTGTTAAATTACATACTTATGTAGGATGGACACTCACACTCCACAACTGTTTGGTGTATTTTGCATGATTTGCAAAATTTTAAACCTAATGTGAAATTTACATATTTATTCAGTACTTATTTACTTCATACTTGAGTAAAATTTATCTGGCAGCATCGAGTCTTGTTAAAAACGATCTACCAAATTTGGCACACCTTTGTTCTGTTTGCGCCATTCTCTATGGCAAGTTTTTTGCTGAAGCATTTAACTGCTCAGGCCGAGATCCTGAGCAGAAAAAGTTTTCATTAAGAACTGCCAAAGCTATGCTCAGGGATGATGCGCTGAAGTCCTCAATGCACGGTTTCCCACTTTTTTTGCTTCTCATGCTCTGAAATATTCAGGTAGTTTTTGGCAAACTTGTAGTGGGCGCTTTGGCAAAAGTGTTCTTTTACCAAAAAGACTCTTACAGAAATGAACTCTTCAGTGCCCATCCCAGTGTACAAATAAACACTCCTGCTTTTTTTGCCACCATTATAGTCAGATCTTATTTGGCACTGTATCCATCATGTTTTCACCCAGTTTTCTGTCATAAAATCTCCTTCTTGAGTCTTAAGTTAAAACACAAGTTTTGTAATGTCCATATAAGAAGCGGTTTTTCAGAGCAGAGTACTCATTTTTTTCAAGCCCCCAATTTATTATTATTTTTTTTCAGCTTTACAGATACGGGCTTGCCCAAATCATTTAGCTCACATACTTCTTAACACATGGATTACACAACGTCAGAGTAAGGAATGAATAAGATTAACTCTGAAAGAATGTGCAACAGGCAGTCAGTTTGGCTGGACAGCCATGTCTTGAAAGACTGCTGGTGGTTCCAAACCCTTTTCATTGGTACTACTGCATTCTTCGGCACCTTCATACCATATAAACGTTACATGTGTCTTGTATCTCTAACTTGGATCTCAACGATGACACTGTCTAATTTTTCAAGTCTGAGAACAATCGTTTTGACAGTTTGGTTTTCACTTTGACATAACCGAGACCTCACATGAATACTTTTGTGCCTTTCCTGATTTTCTTCCCACATCATTTTGTTAAGACAATTTTTCCTTTCACCTACTACACTAGCTAAACACATCCCTATGTACACATATAACTTCATATAGGCATGAGCACACAGACACACAGCATAGGCACAGACCTGAACACACATACTGACGGCCATATAAAGAACTGTTTGCAGGCTCAATATATGGTTCTGGTTCAGACCCACGTGTGAATAAATATCCCAAACCAAATTGGAAGTATCTTTTCCATTGTCTGGAGATGGATTTGCAAATTTTGATTTTGCACAGCAGATGGTCTCCCTGACAGGGAAGGACAAACCAAGGACCTTCTGTGTTAAACAGAAGGTGTTCACCACTACACTATGGAGCCACTGCCTCCTTCTGACTCCCAAATAGGCCATTTAATATAGTTCTGTTAAGTAACACGCTCATTCCTGAACAGATACATTTTTTGTTTGTTTTAAAAAAAGAACCTGAAAAAACTGGTTTAAATAATAACAGAACACAAAAACTGCACAATGGTCATAGTGTTGCTCTGAGCTTCAGTATTGTTTGTGTGAATAGAACCTTTTTCTACTTTATTACAATATCTTGCATTAACGTAAGGGTAAACAAGTCTCTGCTGTCTATATATAGTTCTTACCTTTTCCATAAGTAGGAGGGGTGAGCCTGTAAAATACTGACCATGGAATATCAAGAACCTGGGAAAGAGATTACATTGTAATATAATATATTATATTTAAAAAAAAAAAAATAAAAAAAAAAAATCTCAATTAGCCACGACTAAAAGAAAAAATTAATGATAGAGTGAGCAGGAAATGATTCCCCTTACATTACAACTACATCAACAGGTCTTTTTAAAAAATGGGGATTTTCCTGCTTTAATTTTGAAACATATCTCCATTCACATGAAGTGAATGTTAGTTCAGTTTTAATTTCTGGATTTATAAAATGAGCTGAGCCCCCTTGGTTCATTCATTTGCATTTTACCTTCAGAATCACCTCCCTTGGTCTTCTCTCCATCTCCTCCTCCCACGCCTCAGACTTAAGGGTTTGATCATCCTGCAGATTCTCCCAGCCAAAAGGCAGCCGCCAGGGATTCTCGAACAGCTAAAAGTAGAAGACAAGAGTCGCTCATTACAAACAGTACGTTTCATCAGAACCAGACTATGTAATATAGAGTACTGTGCAAAAGTCTTGAGCTGCCCCTAATTTCTTGATTTTGTAACGAAAGCTATGAACTAAATGTAGGAATTAATGTAATACTTGTGATATCAGTACACTGGAGCAACAGCAGAAATAAAAATACAATTTCAGCTACATCGCTGTGGCTCATACTAATCAATGCAGCAATTAATAACTTAAAACCTCACCAGTGTGTGTACAACATGTTTTCGGGAGTTTAAGTGTGGTTCGATCAAGGACTGACAGACACACTCCTGACAAGCAAAGCATATGTAAAAAGGCTCTGCCTCAACTTCTGTGGTAACACAGGACACAATCAAGGTTGTACCTAAAATAAAAACAGAAACCAAATAACAAAATTATATCAAACATTTTTCAAATCTACCGTATGAAAATACAGCGAGCAAACTTACCAATGGCTGGCTGCTTTTTCTTCAAGCACGTCATGACATACGAGTGTAAGCGAAGGAAAAATTGAGCTGTGATAAAGAGAAAGCATTGAGGAACAGCAGAAGGCCATGTGTGACTTTTCTAAAATGCAAATATACAAATATGTGAACATAATGAGTTCTGTGATATCAAAATCAAATACTTAGCTGTACCTTTTCTCTCGTAGCCATCAAATCCTTCAGTTGTAAGAAGAAAAAAAAAAGTTAAGCTCATCTGATTTGAACTCTTTTTACACAAAACATGAAAAAGAAAAGAAAAGTACCTTCAAAGAGTTTCCACAACATCTGGGTAAGATCAAAAAGAAGAGTTTTTACTACACGTTTAATTAGCAAGTCTAAAAAAAAATACCGAGGAAATCCAAACAGTCATTGTACCTTCTGGTGTCTCGGTTTTGACAGATGATTGAGATAATGAGATATGTGTTCCAACGTCAGATGGCAGTCCTGTTGCAAAGAGACAGGTGTGAAACAAAAGACTGTCCAGACGGTCGGTGCATTGGAAATTTAAAATAAATTTAAAAAAGCAGCCACCGGTACAGCGGCAACATCAAGGCTATTAACGACAAATTATCACCTGACACAGCAGTTTACATCTTGGGTTGTATGTAAGCAGCTTTGAAGGTTCGCTTGCAGGTGCCGACTTATTTTTGTCAGCATGATACTCTGAAAAGAGAAAAAGTAATTAAAAAGACTGTTTTAAAGGTTTTAAAGCACATAAAAAAAAATTAAAACATGTATTTTCTGTCAACTATGATTTCTTTAATGAACTTATCCAACAGCCAAACACAAGTTCACCAAAATTCCATAAGACTATGCGGGTCCTAAATTTTGTCTTCTTTAGACAGTATGTCAGTTTATTATACTAACTTATTATACTGCCCTGCCATTTTACATGCGTGTCCACCTTACTAAATGTGGCCCATATTTAGGTGAAGCGGTGCGGCAGCCGATGTGTTCTCCTCCATGAGCCAACTGTGTGGTTTATGCTCTTAACTATAACCAGTTTTCATTCAATTAGAAGTACAGATGCACTGTACAGACCGGAGTATTGGGCCACGCCTCTTATCAGATTCAGGTGTTTTCAGTTGCATTGCCACAGCTGTATCAGATCAACTAATTAGCCATGCAATCAATCAAACATTTGTGAACGAATCGGTCGCTCTCACGAGCTCACTGGATTTGAACGTGGTACTGGAATAAGAGGAACTTGTTACAGCAAGTCTGCTTGGGAAAAGTCTTCCCTGCTAGATATTCTGCTGTAAATTGTGTTGTTGCAAAGTGAAAGCATTTAGGAGTCACAGCAACTCAGAAGACCACGGTTTTGGCAAGTGCTGAGTCACCGATACTCTTCTGACTCAATGGCTGCAGAGCTCCAAACCACCTCTGACATCAGCACAAAAACTGCCCCAGGAGTTTCATGCTCCTGTGAAGTGTAGGCAGTCCAGGACTTTTGTCCTTATTGGATACTAAATAAAATTTAAACATTTAAATAAAATTAAAGTTGGATACAAATTGAAGCACCGATTCATCTAATTTCCTCACGTAAAAGAAATGGACCTGAAATGTACTGAAAGTACGAAGTACAAAGTAGCTCTCTGAAGGACATTTTACCAGCTACTTTTGTGGCACGCTAACTGACCATTGTCTTCATTTTCTACCAGGATATTGGTAAAAATACTTTTCTGTCACAGAAGTCTTTGCACTCATTTTCCTACTTATAAATCATACTGATATATAGATATACAGAATATATAGAGTAAAAGTAAAAATATTCATATTGGGTACAGGTACCTGAAATCTCTACACATGTACAGTAAAAAAATATATTTTTACTTCAATTTGAACATCTCCCAGTTTGACATAGCTGTGCTGAACACAGCAGTTACTTAAGTCTGATAACATAAGACTTCCCGATACATTACCCAGCTTCTTCCCTGGTTTGATGACTGGTTTCAAGCTGCACTTCTTGATCGATTCCAGGGTCTTCAAAGCTAAAAGATCAATTGGCACAACATTACTCTACACTGCACTAAAAAGCCAGTTTGTGCAGATAAATAAATCTTAAACCAATGTTTAAAATTAGACACCCACCTTCTGTGTAGCTTTTAAAATTTACAGACTTGAATTCAGCGGGCTCCAGGCTCACTTGCTATAGCAAAAAAAATAAATAAATAAAAATTGTATTTTCACATTAAGAAAAATGAACGCCTCCAATTATTTTAAAAGCCTGAATAGAAACCTCACATATACGTACTTTCAAATCATTCCTTCCATGAATTTTCTCCGTCTGCTTTGCCAAGTCAAGCATCATGGATTCAAAGGAGGGCGTGTACTCCGTGTAGCACTCTTTTGACAACAATGTAGAGGGATGCCACTGTTTCTGCATAGAAAGAAATTCAAAGTAATTTACATATTACTTCCCCCTTCCTACAGTGAAGGCCAAACATGGCTGTTTTTATATGTCGTTGCAGGAATGACAGAGTACCACA
>VUQG01030046.1:20806-35111 GCA_015106755.1 Etia nguti | reverse complement strand
GCATCCTGCCATGCGATTGCATTTGTCCCTAACCATCGGGAACCCTCACGTTAACTTTTATCGAGTGAAAAAAAGTTAGCATTCATCCTCCAGCTTCACTGTGTTTATGTTATGCTAGCATAATTGTGTTGCTTGCGATCACGTAGCACATCATTATATACCAGCTAGTCCAACTTCAGTAACCCTACAAACGTCACTGCTGTTTAGTTTTCTGTCTTCATTTATGTTGGAAGTGATAGCAAAGCTGTACGTTTTAATCTTTTCAGAAATCTCTCAGTCAGAACATGCTATATCATGTTTAGGTGGAAACTAGTGAGCTAACTTCCTGCTAACTTCTAACTCCGTTAAATTTCATAAATTCTGTTTTCATGGATGCCTGGATGTTAAACTTAATTGTTACACCTGGTAAAGCAGCAACGCTGATCATTTTATTAAAGATGAAAGAATTTAACTCTCAGTGATGCAGCAGTGTTCGTTTGACTTTGGGACCTGAAGAAGACGGAGTTTTGGACACAGATTACTCCGCAAGGCTCCTGACTACGGCAGCTGTAATGCTCCGACAATCCATCAAGCGGTGCGGCTTCGTAGCTTACCAAAGTCGTACTAAAACATTTTTAGTACCACATAAAAGGTCAGTAAACACAACCAGAATTCATACATAAGGCGCACCGGATTATAAGGCGCACTGTCGATTTTTGAGAAAATTAAAGGATTTTAAGTGCGCCTTATAGTGCGGAAAATACGGTACATGTATATGTGTGTTTAATCTGTAAATACATTCAGCAGTTCATGCCAAACAAGCCAACTCTATTGGCTTGTTTGGCATCGCAGGATTACCAAAATGTAATGGATTTAAAATCTAGGCAAGTATGCCTCCTAAACTGAATTTTAGCTTTCTTGTAGTGTAAAAATACTCCTTTATGTTATTTCCATGGGTCATTTGAGTGATAAAAACAAACAGAAACAAAGACCATATGATGTAATAGCAGATCCACGTTTAGTTGGCGGACATGTCAGTCAAATATGTACCGTATAAAGTATAAAGACACAGTTTTGGTTAGTTGTTGAAATTCTTCAAGATGAACCACACAATGGACTAAACAACATGCACACATTATGAGGTTGGTGGACATATAGGACTCATTAGCTTTGCTATTTATGTTTTTATCTTTCCCTCACACGACTTCTAACTGAACTCTAGTGGTCATAAAAGATTAAAGTGTCCGCAACACCCTGTCTTTCTTTCACACTAGTTATAACTCTTGGACTACCTACCGTTTCCCATTCCTCCTTTACATAATCCTTAGTCCCTTAATTACTTAATCCCACATAATCCTTTCATGGCGAGAAAGGCATTTCTTTCTGTCTTAATTCATGAAGTATGTATTTTCATCTGAAAAAGTAATGCTCTTTTCACAATACCTCTTGAAAGCAGCCTGTCCTTCTAGCAGAGAGTTTAGCCTGCTATTGTCCCGGGCTGCCGTAGTCAGAGTTATATAAGAGACAGATCGAGAGGCCAAAATAGCAGCACAGCGGTGAATGGCTAGTGTGAAGGGATTAATCAGAAAAGGACAGTTTAATAATTTTTAAAATAGAAAACTGGGGTGCAGCTGTGTTTTCTAGCAAGCATTAAAGTTCTCTTATGCAAAAAAAAAATAATAAATAAATAAATAGTGACTCCACCGGCTTATGAGGTGAAACAAAGTAATACACACCGGAGAGGAAAGAGCGAGAGAGAGATGCAACAATGAAGCGGGAGAATAATGGGAGTGTGGAGAGAAGATCCTTGTGCTTGTGGAAACATCCAGAGAGGTCTTTTTTTGGCAGTGGGTTAAGAGGCTATTGCTAAGCCACAGACATATTTATTTTTTCATTCACTCTCCTTTCATTGTTGTCCTAGTGGGACAGATGGAGTGGAGTCTTTTGGAGTCCAATCCAGTTCTGTCGTCCCGTTCCTCTTTCATGTGGCTGTTTGTCATCTTACTGACAGTTGCCTGCCACACAATGTGCCGAACCTCTAACAACACTAAAGCTAATCCAATAGTGCATTTCATTTCTATTTTCACTGCAGCGAGATGCAAGGGAACCTTACATAGCAGAGAATGTGGCGAGAATGTCCTTATCCTTCTCAGCGCGGCTTAGCTCGTGCTTGAGAGATGATGTGGCTTCACTCGCCGCCTTCTACCCTCCGTCTTTTCCCAGTTTAAAATGTGATCACTCTTGAAGAAAGCAGCCTCTTTCTGCTCTGCAGGAGGTGGCACAAACATCACCCATTCAAAGAGTCTTAGTTGAGGACTGGATTTCTTTTTTCTTTTATGGAGACAGCGCGTGGCAGAGGAAGCATGTGTGTGCTGTAGTGGAAAGGGGTGGACACCTTAATTGGATCTGTGGTTTGGTCAAACTGTTTCATAAATAAACAGGTTTTAACAAAAAGTTTGTAACACTGATAAATGACTTTGTGAATGATTTCACAAAGATCTGAGTAATTTTCATTTAGGGTGTTCTGTTTTTTATTTAAAATCCAATTTGTGTACATTCAAATATTCAAATCAAATGTTACTGAAACGAGCAAGCGTGGGGGGACGAAAGCCTGCAGACACACATGAACTTCAACAGGGAGCTAGAAAGAAAATAAACCTTGATTTAGTCATGTTACAAATAAATCACCTTAAATGTCATTTGTAATGGTTGTATACTGCAAACAGAACATATTGGCAGGACGAGCAACACAAATCGGCCCCCCACCATTCTTATGTTTAGGGTAGGTTAGGCAAGGTTAAATTGCATATCCCCCAGATATCCACACTAACTCTTCTTATTTAATGATGCGGAGGAGGACAGCTTACTTTATAGAAGTGCTAGTTTGGCTCTGCTAGGCGTATTTTCACACTAAATTTTTGGAGGAAGGTCAGATATAAGAATGTGTTATTATTATTTTTCTGGAAGACTTTGCACAGGGCAGGAGGAGATCTGACTGCAGACTGATCACCGTAGAATAATTCAGCCTAAGATCTACTATAGCTCTTTGCAAAGTCTTGATATTTTATATATTTTGCTGTCAAGGACCCGGACTTTCTTGTAGCGTTTTAAAGTGGTCATGAGTAGGGGTTCCCCAGGCTTTTCCAAGGTCTTACAAAGTTTTTCTTCGGACATTGTGTCCTTGTTTTTAAGCCCTTTTACACTGACCAATGAATCATTCAAGTATTAAGTAAAAGGTCCTAAATCAAAGGATGAACCTGTTGATGATGTGCGATACTGCAAATTTTTGTATTGATTGAATGCCAAGTAAACACAGGGCCAGTACTGCCGATACAAATACTGATACTTTAAAACTTATAAAGTCAATTTATGTAGCGGACAGCAGTGCGTCATGTTTTATGAGATGAATCATCATCAATTTTCTGAATTCTGAACACATTTTATTGACCACTGAATCATTGTAATTTTTACTTTCCATAATAATTAGTTAACACCATAAAACAAACCTTTCAGCTTTTTATATATTTTGAAACTGGGTTTTTTTGGAGACGTGGAATGTAAATGTGTCTGTCACTAAAGCACTTTGGGTCAACTTCAGTTGTTTAAATGGGCTGTATATGTAATAATGAAATAGACCTGACAGTCAACACAAAAAGGTTATTATATTCAGACAGCTCATGTTTAATTTCCAATAAAATAATGTATGAATTGTACCACAATTCAATGGGTTCAGTATATTATCTGAATGTCTGAATATAGTCTAAAGATAATTGCTCTGCTAATGTAGCAAGTATGATGAGCAATAACACTTTAACATTAACTAATGCTGAAGACCCAACATCAGTCATGATTGAAGCATTGCTTTCACCAATGTATAGGCTACCTGGTTATTTTTTGCTTCTCTGAAAGACTGTGACAGCGGGCTCTGGGTCTGTCTGAGGGATTTACTTCCTCCTCTCTTCAATTCTTTCGATGCTTGTTCTCTTTTAAGTGGTCTTTTATGTCTTTTTATAAGTTGGTGGTGCTGCCACAGTAGTGAATTTCCTTCCAACACGCATTGCTGTTTGCAGTTATTTAATGTATGGGTGTAAAGTGCTTCAACACGCTGCTTGCATCCAAAGAAGAACTTTGAACATCCTTCAAGAAGCCTGGAGAACTATTCATGTAGCCTACTGTGAAGAAAAGTGTGACTGTTTATCATTTAGAATTGTTCTTTCTTAAGTCAGTAAAATAAAGGCATGCTTTTATTGTGTTAATGTTGTGAATCTTTGAGTAAAGAAGGGAAATACAGTTCCTTCTGATTAAAAGGGATCTATGAGATTATCTAAATACTGCTAAATACTACTAATTTACATTCATGTTTCCTGCTCACTTGTAAGGCCAAAAATCTTTAGAAATAATGGCCCCTGAATTATTATCGGCCTAAGCAAAATTTTGATAAGATTGATTAAAAAAATGCAATGTAATTTTTGTCTAAATGTATGCAAATGAGTATTAAATGCAAATCCCAGTTGACATAATTAAAGGAAAAGGTTAATTTCAGAATTGTTCATTAGAATTTGTCCACTGGAACCAGTTGCAAATCCCAAATAGCCAATGTACAACTAGTATTGGGTACTGTGGATTTATTTGCCCACGTGGCACCAAGGATGGCAGAGGGATGTGGTTCTTGCCTTATGTGTGTCATGTGAGTATCTGTAACTCACAACTGTATTGACTTAAAGGTTGCAGAGGCCTGGAGCCTACCCTAGCTAAAATAGTTCAAGAGGTGGGGGACAGCCTGGACAGGTCACCTGCCTGTAAAGAGCGTTAGTTTGAAGCAGAAATTCTTATTGTGTATAATAACCCAAGTTAAGGAGGGGACGGAGAAGGTGCTAGTGTTGTGAAGAACTATAAACTGGAAATGACAACCCACATATTCCCAGTGTGTGCACGACAACCAGTGTACACAACCCATCTGTACACGGGGCCTCTCGTTCTCTGTCACTGTGTATTTGTGGAGGAAGGTGAACGAGCCCCACCCGCAGTAAAAGTCAGGAGCATCGAAGCAGTGGGACAAGAAATTACAGCAGAATGATTGCCATCTTATAAAACTGAAACTTTCTACACAGCAGACGCAGCTCCTCTCTTGGTTAGCAGTTATTTTAGTCCATCTCGGGTCTGTCTTTTCATCCTCCATTTCTCTTTACTGTTCTTGAATGTTGCGATGGAGCATCTCCCAGCTGTTAACAAACTGTTATGTTACCTGCACTTTTGATTAAAACCACAAGTAAGAGGGATCGCATTTAATAGAGGTCCATTCTCCCTGCACTCCTCAGTGCTCCCGCTGGTCATTGATAAATCAATATGCAGGACATTTTCACTGGTATAGCACCCAGCTCTATCTACAAAGATATGAATATAAATATACATTTTTCTTTACGTGTGCTTTTGTGTTAAATTTAAAATATAAAAGTTGTAACACTTTCAGCTCACAGCTTACATTACTTTGCATGTATGTATGATTGATGTCATTTCTAGTGAATTTATGCCTTTGAGTATTTAAGGTCCAGCTAAAAAATAACAATAATAATAATAATAATAATAATAACTCAGAATTACTGAAATAACTCACAAATTCTCAATGTTTTGTCATCCCAGGATGCCAGGATGTAAATTGCTGCCTGTCAGAAAACACTGGCAACGGCAATATTAGACTCTGAGAGATAACAGTCCTCTTCTAAAAAGGGAACAGGGTCCACATGTGGTAGCTGGAGGGCTGTTGGTGAAATAAGTCACCAGTTTGTCAAACAGGAGCTGTTGATTTGTGTCCGGTTTGGGAGAAATTGTGCTTTCCACTTTCCGTTTCACTCGTTTTTTCCTTTGGATTTCACTCACTGGTCTTATTAAGCACAAAACAAAAACCCCAAAAAACGAAAAGAGAACTACTTGGTTACAATTAGGACACGATTATGGTTTGTGGTGAAATGCTCCATTTAACAACATTATCCCTGCAAATTAAATAACGACACTAACCCAGTATGTTAAATTTGACGCCACAGGGTCTTTCATATGCGTAACATACAAGTCACCAGTGCCAATATCGAGTGTGTATCAGTATGTGTTTGTAAGATGGCAGTTGCTTTAGAAAAAAACTAAAACCAGCTGCATTTGAGTCCCTGGAAATGTCTTGCTTGAAATTTCTTTGGTTAATTTATAGGATCCACTGCTTGCCCACTGCTTATTTTGTTTCTTGATCCACTATTTTCAACCACACACACACACACACACACACACGTTTCTTTCATATGTTCATAAACAGTATTAGTAATGTATGAAGCATATGGTTCCTTCAGTCTTGTAGGATCTCTCTGTCCTAATTAGACAGCTTAATTTATTTTGACATGATTACTTTTGTCTATTTAGAACATACAGTATTTATAAAGGCTTTCTGGTGGTCAGTACTTAATAATAAAGGAATTCACCCAATATTTTCCAACTTAAGTTGCAATGTTGGAAACATGTGAAGAGATGCATGCATGAATGCATACTCATAGCACCATCAAAGCAAAAGGAGTGGCTGCTTAAAGTACTTTATTTTCTCATTTTTAGACACGCTTTACTGTGCCCACCCCTCCCAGACTCGCCCACAAGAGACTTCCATTAATTCAGCACAGCCCTCTCAAGGCTTCATCAATGTTAATCAGAGCTAAACATAACATTAGATTCACTTCAGCTGCTTTGAAAAAGGCTCGAAGGCATGCATATACATGCATGGCTATGGGATGTTTGTTTGTGTGAAAGTGTGTGCAGTCGAGAGGTTTTGATAAAATCAGTGCTTGAAGGGGGGGCAAGAACGTTACATGCACTTATAAACTTTACATCAAGTTATGCAGTGCTGTTAACACTGTTATCCCTGTTATCACGCGAGCAGCTGTTACGTCCAGAGAAGCCTGCTGCTGCTGGTTATTCTCACATTTAGATATATTCATTTCCTCTAAGAAAATTAATATGAGCAGAAACTAGCACCCATTGTGTATTATCATCAATGTAATGTATCAAAAAGAAGCAAATACATTGTTTTTCCTTGTTATATCTACATGAACATTTCCCCTTTATGATAAATATGTATTTTTGAAGACATTTTAGCTTTTCTTGGTAAAAAGTTTTTTTCTTTCACTTTACAGTTTATGATTATATTAAGTAAAGGAAACAGCTTTGAAAATCAGTGGCAATGGGTCTGATGGAGTGATAGATTCAAGTTTTAAAATTGTGGTTCAAATTGTCATAAATACATACAGAGGAGAGGCATAAGTGTCTACAGCCTCCTTAAAAGCATTAAGGCTCTGTCGTGGTTTGGGGCTATAGTTGAGCCGCTGGTGTTGGATATCACATCAAAATTGATGAAATTATTTACACAGAAAAGTATAGATATTGAAAAGTGACATTTTTAAGCATAACAATAATCCGAAACACACTGGTAATGCAATAGAAGGATATCTGGATAGAAAAACACACAATGAAACACCATCAGTCATGGATTGGCCTCCCCAGAGTCTGGACCTCAACATTGCTGAAGAAATGTGGGATCATTTTGACAGACAAACTCCCAATGGGTGCCTCGAGACTTTTGCGCAGTAAAGGTTTGCGCTGCTACATGTATACACGTAACCCAACAAAATGCATCCTCACCTGCAACACCAAGCTTTGGTCAAAGTTGTAGGCACTGGGCCGACCTTCCAGTGTGGAGAAAGCCACGTTTCCTCCAGTGAGGGGCGAGATATCACTGAACTCGTCCGTACATAAAGCAGTCCTTTCATCATCCCCTGGGCGAATGTAACCTTTAGCGTCTCTCCCGTAGGTCTTTCGACAAGAAGCGCTGTAATACTGGTAGGGTAACCAGGGCCCATCGTTTTCTGTACGCTTGTAGATGGCAAAGCTCTCTGGTCGACTGGTGTAGAATTTCAGTCGTATGTAGGTTATCTCAAAGGATTTCCCTGTGGAAAACAAATAAAATTACGAATTATAAGGTCTAAATGGGTACAGTTTTCAGACAATTTCAGATTTAATTTGTGGAAAAGAAAAAACCAATCACTGCAACTAGCTCAAACACAATTGAGGAGATACAACCAGATTTTTCATTTGACTTGCTGTTGAGGATTTAGCAGATCTGCGTCTTGTGCTGTACTTGATGTTGCATTGTAAATGAAGAAATACAAGGTGAGGTGTATCGTTGGTTCAAAATACATCACCTAGATACATTTGTGATGGTATAAGAGGAAGAGGTTATAAAAGGATTAATTCTGGCATGCCACTGCCATTTGCCCACCCCTGTTTGCATGCCAGAGTCAGGAGGGGATATTTTTCTTTACAGCACTTCCTGTTTAGACAACTGCAGTAGGGAGGTCAGTGATTAATGCTATAGCTCTTGTCCTAATATAGAAAGCTGACATCTTCCTGAATCAATGCTTCTTTGTGATTGAGGGGTGTTATTACCCCCACTGTTTACTCACTGTTGACAGTTCAAACAATAACCTTGGAGCCATATTGTGGGGGATTAACTGGGTAGACACAAAATGAAGTCATATTGAGACCAGAATGAGAAGAAGCATGTAGAAACTCTCTTAACAGTCTTCTTCAGTGCACTCTGGGGTATTTTTTCTACATCATTAGATACTAAGTCTCAATTGCTCTGCACATTCGTGGAGGGGTGCTATCCGCTGGTACAGCCATAATGACATCTGTTGCTATTTTTCTGCCAAGTCAGAACTAGGCATCTTTGTCTCTTGTCGCTGCAGAAATCTCTAATGGTATCATTCCTTTGGGATCTCTAAGATCATTTAGCTTTCATTTACTCACTGCGTGAGGTGAGCTCAGCCCTGCTGGGACTCAGGCAAGAGACATAAAAGATGCACAAGATGAAGCAATTGTTGGATATCCCCTGTGATGAAATGTAGACTAATTGCAAATGATATTTGTATGTTTTTATGCTTAATGTTTAATGATTCATGATCCATATTCACTCAGGAGTGCATTAAAATATTCATTAGTTTATGTGGGCACAGCAAAGGGAATTTTTAGTTGTTGAATTTAATTTAGTAAAGTAACATATAACAAAAGAATACCTGTCCAGTGTGTACAATGCTGAAATGCATCCAAAAAGTAGCATTTTTACACTTCAGGGATGTAAAATGAACATCTAATCCTTTTTGTGAATAATGTGCAATTATATTTTACTCTCGTGAAAAACTCTAAAAGTTATACAATATTAAGTAGTCAAAGAAGTGTATTAAAAAATCATACTCCCTGAAAGTAGTGTTTTAGATATGTACTACATGTAACTTAATACCAAGAGGAAAGTTATTGAGCACTGAAAATTAAGTTTGCACGGCCGGTAAAACAGCTTTGTTTGACTTTACAGAGCAGATCTAGAATCGTGTGCATTAAAGATCCAGCCTAAGCTTTGAATGTTTTCTCCAGATACACGAACGCGCCGTGGATATTTTGACAATGTTTACTGAGAATAAGCACTGTATACTGGAGAAGTTCAATGTCTGACTTGTTCTGACTCATCCATGTCAACTTGACACAGCTACTCTCATCTGCCCAGACTAAACCCAACACAAGCACTGTAGACTGTTTACATTCTGTTTACTCTACGAGCAGAGATTTTTGAAATCAGCAATCAAACGTAGGAGTGGATTTGTCCTCTGATCACGCTATATCTCAGAGTTTAAGACAAATTCTTACTCTGTGACAGGATTACGTGTCCTATGTGAGCCAATGCTCAGGCTGTGAAGGCGTCACGCCAAATGAGGCAGACTTTTATCGTTGTTTTACATCAGAGACAGGATGTTGCTTTTCTTTCACTGCGCTGAATGAGAACCAGCTGCAGACATCAATGGGTGCTGTTAGAATGTGTGTGTGTGTGTGTGTGTTTGTGTGGCTCATCCAGTCTTTGTGGGAAAAAACCTGACCCCAATTCCTTACCAGCAAACTGCCTGGCATTTTTTTTCTTTTCCACCCCTTCTTCCTCATTATGTTTTGTTTACTCCCCTTGAAGCAGCCCGACTCCCCCTTTCCTCTTAACTCTTCCACAGACCCGCTCTGACCTGGCTGCAATGTGGTGTCCCTGCGTCCTACTGCTGTGTTTATCATCGCCGCATTTCCCTGCGTTCCCTTCAGAGAGCGCTTGTTTTGTTTGGAGAGGCTGAGGGAAACAGTGATGTCTAAAGAACCCCCCACCAACAACCCAGATGGATCACAGAGTTTTCATGTGAACCAAAAGTATGCCACGCATACAAAATTTAGGGATGTTCAGTTACAATTGTGTGATGTGAAAACTTAGTCATCATTCACTTAGGAATACAGTGTCAGGATGGAAGCATCAAAGCCACCGGGTATAGGAAAACAAATTTGGCAGATAGGGCAATGGGAGCAAAGGTCAGTTCAGTCTCAGGGAGACAGACTTGTAGGTGCTGGAGTAGTTAGAAGAATAACAAACTCTCCAATAACAAAGAAAATACCTTTGCAGCAGCAGGAGCACTGCCACCTTTTTCCAGGAAAAGAACTAGCCAGAAAATATAAACAACAAAGCCTCAAAGCACAGTCAGACATCTGCTTGCTATTGGAAATCAATACTCTCCATTTGATTGAGGTACTTCCTGTTTTCAGAGCACGTGATGTAACCGCTCGTCTGTGCGCTGACATTTTCAACTTCTGTCATCATTTTTGTCCTTGTCTCTTTTTTCTTTGAAACACAACTTTCTGACAGGAGCAATCATCTTCCCTCTACAGCAGAGGTGGGAGAAGACTGGGGGATAAAGAAAATGTATGTTTGAACAATTAAAAGTTGTAAACTTGTAACCCCAAACTGAGAATGTAGTCGAGCTACCTCCATTATAAAAAAATTGATCTACTGCTTGACTTCTGGATTTATCCTATTTCTTTACTGATAATATTGATAGTTTACCAGCAGTTGTACATTAAAGCAATATATTATAAAATAGAAGGGGACAAACCAGAAGGCGAGGTCTTAGGCCATGAGTGAACTAACTCTCTTATGTATACATATTTCTGGGAATACGTCTCTCAAGGTTATTGAAAAGAATATTTAGAATATTTAAATCAAACATGAAAACTGATTTATTAACGTTTGCAACAATTTAATGCTAATCAGATTCATGTTTAACACAAAACAGAGCATGTCTTAGTTTATGCACTTGATATTAAAATGGACTGACTTTGCCTGTGTTTAGAAAGCAGCGCAACATTTGCAAATCACCCGTAAAACTAACCACCTCTGTGTGAACACTAACTGGACATTGTTCTCACAGGCTACTTTGCCCCAGTTAGTAAATCTTAGTCTTAAGGGGCAATCAGATGAGGCTCAGACAAGCCTTATAGACAGCTAACTATCTATCTAACTATCCAAACCAACAAAAGTTTTTACCCTATAAAAACTTAGTAAAGGATTGCAAAGGTCCTGCTCTAATCCAAAGCCCAGCTCATTATAGTGTGTCTATAAACTAAAATGGTTCAAGAAAAAAAGTGAAGTGTCATCTACCTACTGCTAGCAAGTTGGCTAATCTCATGTTAGCCAAATCAAACTAATGTTACCCAGTTAGCTAGTGGGACAAGCAAGCCTGGACACTTCACCAAAAGGTTGGTAATAAAATGTGGTGTTGTGCACTTGACAATGTGGTGTTGTGCACATGACATTTCACGTAAACTCCTAACTGTTTAAGCTAAATAGGTGGAAAATATGTTGCTAGTAATAGTGCAATTTTAAAATTGTTGTAAATAGTCAGGCGTGGAAAAAAATAATAAAAAATCTTTTCCTTAGCAAACATCATAAAAAAAATGTTTCCAGCTGATTACTGTGCTATTGATTAATATGATTTTTCACATAATTTACACAGTAACTTAAAAATGTATTTGTATGTAAACTCAAACTTTTGCATTGTTAGTAATAAACAGAGAAATTCAAATCTACAAACCCAATGTCAAACATAACAGAAAAAAGAAAAGCGTCCTTGCTTGTCATTTTGTCGGAACAAAAGAGGCATTTGAATAAATTTCACCATTTGCTTCTTTGAATGAAGTTTGTTTTTTAAAAATAAAACCCAGAGGAGATTTCTAGCAATGCCACTGTACTGAAATCGGCAACAATGTAATTAGAGTGTTTTTGTGAGACAGTTCCCATTTAATTTGAGTGAACTGAGTGGAACTGAAAGTAATCATTTACACCTGCTTTTAACGCAAAAAGGGCACTTTTGTCAACATCAGCACATAATTTAAAAAAAAATCAACAAAGATGTGAAAAAAAAGATTTTACTTTTTTCCTACTTTTAGCATCTAAAAAGTATCAACTTTTCCTAAAGTTGACTTTCTGAAGTATGAGTTTCTCAGTTGCTAGGTATATCTTTCATATTAACTGGAATACAGACAGATCTCATTTTAGTATTCAGGACCATTGTCATTTTCAGGACTATTGTTAGCTGTGTAGGCTGATTTGTTGTGGGTGTGCTGTCTTGTTAACAACCTGCCTATGGCATAATATAGGAAGAAGGCACTGCTGACTTCTCTTGATTTGGGAAAAACAATTTTATGTGTTTGGACTGTTTCTGTATTTTTTGCAGGCAGAATAAAGCCAAAAGAGAGGAGCTCTCTGTTCAGACTTTGAATCAAATGTGCTTAATGTAATGCTTTGCATAAAAAGTAATTAAAGTTAGATCAGTGTTAAAATCGACATTGTAAGAAATAAGCAAAACATTTTTTCTGGGTATGTCAAATACATATATGAACCATCTTGGTGATGAGAGACCTTTAATTGCAGAAAGGCACACAAGCCCAGCTCAAAAAAATGAATGGAACGGGGAAAATAATTGCATAAAAAGATTTGTATTAATGCTTTATAACAGTAATCGCCACATTTTAATTCAGTTATAGTGACAAATGTGCTGTGCTGCTTATTTCAGCAGTTTTGCACAGCATGGTAATGGGATAATGATGTTAATGGCTGGAGTGAGAAATGTCAAATGTGTTCACAGTGCACAAAATGTGCGTCAGAGGCATTTTTTCATGGGAAAAGAGAACAGAAAGAAGGCAATTTAAAACAAAACAAAAAACATATGATTACTGTGTTGTTTGTAACTTGTGTCTGATTTGCTGAAAAATTCCCAGGTAATGCAAATTAATTTACCTTCCTGACAAATATCTATTGCCTTCCAAATGTGGTTCATATAAATGCCTCGCTAACTTCCCGTGTCCCTCTTCTTGTTATTCTTCTTATTATAAGCTACTTATTGCCTACAGTTTCTCTATAAAAACACATGATGGCTTCAGTTTCATTCATAGTCGGTTCTATATTTGCTGTAAAACTGTGAATTTAACCTGTAGCAGAAGATTAATGCTAATTTGTAATGACACCATGTGAAGGTGTGGATGTCAAGTAAAAAAAAAAGGTTAGATAACAGCCTGATTTGTGGTTAATGCTATCTATGAAGGCTGCGTGATGTGGTGCTATCAAAGTTTGATTCTGGGCCAAATCATATTCTTAAAATAAGTTGAGTGGCAGCCAGAATTGAATGGGTTCATACTCCATGACAGCATGTGGGCTAAATTAAAGATACTGTGGGCCTGAAGACCGTTTCTTGGTGCCTGTTTATGCATGTCAGATGCAACTGTAGGTTCTCTTCATCTACTATAAATCCCACCAAATTTTCAGACATCCTCTTGTGAAAGTCTCCTCACAAATACCAGAAGTCTAAGCTATGTCTGGGCCAAAGTGTTCACCTCAGAGTCAAGGCGCCCTAACAAAAATCATGTGTTCTTCAGCACATCTGTGTTGGATTAAAGATTTCTCCATCAAAGGCCTCACAATACACAGAATAATGCATGAAGATATGTGTGTCCAGAAACCTGAAAAGCTGGTGGTATCAAATTTTATTGTGCAAAAAAAAAATCAAAAAAAAAAAAAATCCCTAACATGTACTGTATTTCTGTGAGATTCACACCAGACTGGAGTCTATCTGCAGTCTGTAGAGGCTCAGATCATCAAAACAACAAATGCGGTGCCGTATTATAAACATATTTATACACAACATTACTATAACAGAGACTATAAGTGAACTCTAGACATAGCTATTAGGTCAAAGTAAAGTAAAGTCACATATTTAGGTGTTCAGGATGTGTGCTCTTACCAAGGTGAAGGGTGAGGTTCACGGAATTGGGGTGTTGGATACCAAAGTACATGGACTGACTTTGCCACCACGTGGGCTCCTCATTCCGGTGGAAGTCTGTCAGGAGGCTGGTATTGTGGCTCAGGTATGGATCTGAGGCATCG
>VUQG01030046.1:0-20786 GCA_015106755.1 Etia nguti | reverse complement strand
GGATCTGAGGCATCGCAGATGTGGCATGAACGAGTTGACCCCGTCTGCATGCAGTAGTCCTCAGGTGGAGAACCACACACATTGGAAGCCACCACTGTGCGACTGAAGGCAATATTCTCAAACTTGGGCATACAGCTGCTTGGCACACCCTCCTCATCATAGCAGGAGTCCATAGCAGCCCAAACAAAAAGGTGTAAGTGCAGATGAAGGGAGAGCAGAAGGGCAAACATAATAGGTCTCACAGCAAATGATGTATCCATGTCTATAGCAGTTACATTAACACTCCACAATCAAACATCCACGCTATGCTTTGACAAAGTGATCCAATACACATGAAGACCTTGATTTGAGAAAACAATCCAAGAATAGGAAATAGGTCCAGCTCAAAAGTTTCTTTGTCTGCTCTTTCTGGTGTGCCTCTGTTAGATCTCCCACATATGTTCTCCCTCTGTGGAGTGGAAGTATATGCAGGAACTTCTCACATCGGGAGCAGGGTGAGGCAGAGGAGGGACAGGGGTGGGGGCTCGAGGATCAAACGGTTCATAAAACTTCTCCACCTGCTGGTTGATAGACACATTACACCATGACCAGCTTTAGATTTTGAGTGGGTGTGAGTGAAAAAATGTAATCTCAAAGGAAAACACATTCAACAGCCATTTAAATATTGCAGCACCGAGGTTGTTCCACCACCGAGTAAAAAATGTGCTTGGCAGTTGGCCCCACAGCGGGGCATTGTGGTAAATGCTGACTGTAGTGATTCACAGTGGAAGACTGAAGGTGCTGAAACTGTCTGGAAAATTTCAGCCGGCACGGGTCATCTTCATAAAGGGATGGTGCTCAGGGGAGTTCTGTGACCTAAAGGGGCAATTTATTAAAAAAAAAAATAATGGAGGAGTGAAAGAGCTACATTGCTTTTTCTGCAGGATCCACTTGAGGCCCAGCCATTATGAAAAGTGAAAAGTGGTTTGCATATCTTTGTAATTCACACTGACTGCTCAGGCTCCTATAAAACATCCATCAGCGTTTGATGTCACTCAACCAGCAACATCGAAGCTGATATCTGATAACTCACCAACTCTGTTGTCCAAATACAAAAATACAAAACTTCAGCATCAAGTATTAGTCATCACACCAGTGAGTGACGTCACCCAATCTTGCATACAGCAAAGCCTTGTTTGAACAGTCTACATCCTGTGATGTTATCTAGATAGCTGTTAGAAGGTAATGCATGATATCTTTGCTTTTAAGACTAACTTGAATCATTAATGTTCAATTTCCCGAAGGTACAATCACAACACAAGTACCCAGCAAAGAAATGTTTTTTTAGATATCATTATTATTATTATTATTATTAGAAACCCACAGAGAAGGACATGGTAGTTTTTCATCACTTTCTTTGCTGTTAATAATTGGATCACTTGCTGAGGTGTACATACTTGACCTGTGGGAAGATCTGTGAGAACCTGTAAAAAGGGTGTCGAATAGCGAAGGCCAGAGATGACCCGCACAGACACTTGAGAGGCATATTCATCTCCAAGATCGCAATGGGCAGATTTCAAGCAGGTATTGTTGGTGAGTTAGACATAAACATGTGACTAGTGTGATTCCACTGTATGGCTGACATTGCTCTTAGGTGATTAAGTGCAAACCTCTACAGACACCCATGTGTAAACTGTAATTCCAATCAGTGGCTGTACGCAAACTATCTAACCAAAGTTCTGCTCCATTACTCGCTTTTTCTAACCTATATTTCTATATTTATGCAGTTTTAAGTTTATATGTACAGAACAGAATAGATACATAAGACATACACCAGTTAATGGACATCAACAGGAGATTTCATTGCATTGATTCACCATCAAACTAACAACATAAATAAATCTAAATCTAAAAGTATAAAATCTAAAAATGCATCTGAGATATAAACATGAAAGAATATAACTAAAAAGGTGTCTATATGGTATGTCTGGCAAAGGAAAAACTGTACAGGATCTTGAAAATAAATTTAGCAGCAAAACACGACTGTACATCACCATTCCAGACATGCTGTGCTGCCCTAAATATACAGCCATTTATAACAGTCCATGAGCAGGTACAGAAATGTGTATATATGGAGAAAGGGGAGGGGAGGGAGAGGTTGGGGAGGGGTTGCTGTGGGTTATTCAGAGTTAGTTTTATGAATGCAATTAAATTATTATTTGTAATTTCAGTTTAATATATATATTATACAATACAAACGGTATATACTGTAGTACACAGTACATAACCCCCCCCCAAAAAATGTCAGGGATGGTTCCATTGTGGCAACATTTCTAGATTTTATTTTCAAGAGAAGCTGCCAATGTGCGTGAAAATTTCAAAATAAATAAACAGCCTCAGGTTTATTGAAATGCTCGGAATGATGCTCTACAGGCTGTCATCTCGCTAACCAGAGCCTTAAATGGGAATGGCCAAGATCCACGACTGACAAGTGCAACAAGTGTTTGTGGAGAGACGCAACCAGATAATGCATAATGGCGTATCCTCTACTCTAATCCTCTTTCTGTCAATGACTTTACTAATTCTGAATTCCATTTGAAGTGTGGAACAATCATCTGGAAGCTGGTGAAGGATTAAAGTGACACGACTGTTAAAATCATGAAAGGATAAATGTTGACATGGGAGTCTTTGAAATCAAGAAGAAGATGGATAAAAAGACAACAAAAGGAAAGTGCCATTAGCATGAAACAGAGCGAGACAGGTAGCGTCTACAGATGTGCTTAGATTCTGTACATTTACGGTCCCTTTGGAATTTATGGCAATGTCTTCCCCCATCTCGTTGTGATTGCCTTGATTTATCGAGGCTCTGTCAGTACCCAGGTGAGGACGTTGTAAAAGGGACCGCATCAATTTGCAGTGAAATCCTCGGCAGGATTTGGAAGAAAGTAAGCCCGGCTTCAAATCTGCTCGAATTCATGTGGATCAGCCATGTAATGAAGAAACTAGCACCTCTGCACACAGACTTTAAATTAATGGAGGAACAATAGTTCACCGTCACTGATGAGTATGAGAAAAGACAACTTTTGCATGGGATAAAAGTATACCTAAACTAACTTACAATATGCACTGAGAGGAGTGTTTGAACCAAACAAGAAAAGCAGATGTGGGAAACTGTTGTGCCACAGAAGAAACCCATACGGTAGCGCAGAGATACAAATGAGTTTGCCTGTGTAGTTCTGTTGAGTCTGGATGATACTCCACACTCATTTGAAGAGAACATTCTTTTTCCTTTACCACATTTGGCATGCTTGAGAATGAAAGTCTTTTAAAACAATCAGTCAACCGAGTCTTATTCTTGACTTCAAAATTGTGGCGACAATTTCAGTTGGCTGAACAAACTCAGCGTGTGGCCTGCGCAAACTTGGCGGAAAGTCTGCAAAGCACCTGAGGGAATACTGTTGCCTGGGACCCCCTGCTGCTTTGTAAGCATTCAGACAAGTCTACCTCAAGCTTTCCTGTGACACGGGGGGAAAAAAAAAACAAAAAACGACAGACCGCGCACGCAGCATACGGTATTCTACTTGTCAAAATCACTCAGCTGAGTTCATTCAAACAATTTCGATTTGAAAGCTCCACGTCAATTACAAGCGGGAGGATGCAAATACAAGCATGTACATTGTGTACACATCCTTTATGACTTTCTTTTTCTCTGTGTCAGTGTGACGGCTTCATCGCCAAGGAACTGCTTTAGAAAACATTCTCTTGTCACTTCCATTCCGGTTCCCGAAAAGCCAGATATCACAAAGTCATGATGTAAGCTGACACATCTGGATGGCTTGGATAAGTTTTAGCTGTCATCTGTCATATCAGAGTCCCTTTGAATCCATGGCTAAGCTGCTGATTGGACAAAACGTTTGAATGTCATCAGATAGGCGACGCCCTTTGTGAGAGTGAATTTGGACAGACTGTGAATTTCAAACTGAATATGTATTAAATGACATTATTGCCAATCTGTTCAAACTACTGACAGATTTTCTTCTCATCTTTTTTTGCCATCTCTGCTTTAACTCCTTCTGTTTTTGCCAGTGCTTTCCCTCATCCCATGTAATACAGTACTTCAAACTCCACTTTGCCCTCCTACATTATCTACTCCTCCTATTCTCTGTGCATCATTCTCACCTCCCCCTCTCTCAGTGCCACAGATCCTTTAGCCCCCACCTGCCACCCACCTCTTTCATGCTGCAGATTGGTGCAGCTGGCTGTCATGATGTGAGGCTTGCTGCACCGACACTAGCAGGTATGGCCTCCTTTTTATGATGACACAATGTTGTAGTGATGAGTTACGCTTTCAAACAGTGATTTGATGTCACAGCTGTCAGCGCTTCACTTAGCAATGCAGGAGCTGGCTGCCATATCTCCGCAGGGAATGTGTTATCTGAAAAACTAATGAGCGCTGCACATCATCACAAAAAATTTCCTGACATTACACGCGTTTAAGAAAGTCCTTTTCCAACCTGACAAAAATGTATTACCTTTGCGGTATACATAACAGGGCTGTTTATATGGCATGATGTTTGGTTAACAATACTGTGACCCAAACAGAAAAATAAAATGTGGGAAGTTGAACTTAATGTATTGTTTTGCATTTTTTACCATATTTTTTTCAACATGATTAATTATCTTTTCTGTGGCACACTGTAACACTGTGATAGCTCATTACAACACAAACAGTACCAACAACATAAACTGTAATGTGCTGCGTACAACTATAACATTGACAAATTAGCTTGTAACACATAGGCAGAAACCCTGCATAGGAAAAAAAAGTGCACAATAACTTTGTATTGATTTGTAGCGACCTCTCTATTTAGCATGTTGATAATATACTGAAAAAGCTTTGGTCATAACATTTCTATTTTTTCTGTAAAAAATGCAAAGCTCATTTCTAACATATATTTCTGTTTAGCTGCACCTTCAGATCTGCTCAAACTAGATTCTCCAAACCGTGCTGCAATGTACTTTGAGCAAAACAGACTTGTTGCTATTTATTGCTAAGCCATTGTTAGATAGCCTTCTTCTATTACTCAGTCGTACCAGCACTCTGAACCAGATCTGTTGCAATAATTTGTAGAAATGCTTCTGAGGCAGAGTTTGGTCAAATTGCTTTTTCTTTTTGTTTTTGTTCTTGTTTTTACTATGAGCATGGACTGAGCAGAGTGTCCCTTATTTTATAAACTGCTGTGAAGAGAATGTGTTGGTTTTCCTAGGTTGAATGCATTCTAGATGCCTGTATAACCTGTATGGTGTCTTTTGAAATCTCAAATAATCCAAGCAATAAGACATATTTATATATAAAGTTTGTTCTGTGCACTGATGTTTTTTTTTTTTTTTTTTTTAATGGAATAATGTAACAGAGAGTACTGTGAATAAAAAAAATATATTGACAAACTAAACAGTGACAGTCATCTTTGATGTTCACTCTCCGTAAAATTGTCAAATAATATGTTGTTCACTTAGATTTATCAAATTGGCATTACTTCCAGTCATGGCATGGAGATACTTGCTCAGTAATAAAACCCAGTACCCAAACCCAAAACCCGGTAGCCCCATCAAACCTGACTTAACAATCCAAGTTTGTGGCAGTATGGCGGATGTGGCAGTGCAAGTAACTACTAGTAAAACTGTAACTTGCAACTCATGCTACATACTACATGCAGTGTTGTCGTGAAGTTGCAGAAATGCTCTTTGTGTTGGACTGGTACAGCGCAGACATGGCGTTCGTGGCCTGTGTGAAGGCACATCGAATGTAGCAGGCTTTACTTTATACTTAAGGTGATGGAGTGGATTGCATTCAGTCTTCAACAGAATTTAAACTGATGAGTTGTGAAAAAAATATTCCACAGAGTTGTCAGGAAAAGTGAATAATCGACACAGACCATTTCATTTAACAAGCTGTAAACATGTTGATGTCTGCTTTCAATTTGGAAGTCTGTGGGGACTAACTTGCTGGAGTCAACTTAAAGTAACTATTCGAGGACTTGCAGTTTGTGGCACTTCAGTCTTGGCGTTATGTTTCAGTTGTGCGGCATGCTGCCTGTTCACCATTTTGGTGCTTAGAAATCGGTTGAGATTTAAATGTCAGAATTTCCACAAACTGATAACACGAAATGAGGAAATAAGTCATGATTTGGAAAACGTCTTCTAGTTGATTCATGGAGGGGTGGGATGAGTTGTTAAACACCGCAATCATTTTCAGACAGTCTTTAATGAGAAGCATTTGTAGTGTTGCACTCAGTTGTTCACATGAAAAGTGACAGAAAGAGACCTGCAGGGAGAAGTTCAAACCCTGGCTCCTTTTCACGTCTGCACAGGTGGCCATTCACAATGTGAAGCCGAACTGTCAGATCCTGACAGTGGAGGGTTGAGGGGTTTCTAAAGCTGTTCAACCATCTGACAAGCAGTTCTGATGGAGCATAAATTTTCACATTAATACACCAACACAAAAGGGATTTTGACATGTGAAAGAAGGAAAAACATGGGTGTAAATAATAAAATGAATGGTGGTGGATTTTTTTTTTGTGTTTTGTTTCCGGGCTCTGATATTGCTGGATAATGCTGGGAATGCTGGCTGTTGGTGAGAAGGTGACAAACAGGAAGGTCATTAAAAATTGGATATTAATAATACCTGTTAGTAAAAGTACTGTTAAAATAATATTAATAATTATCTCTGTCTTTAAGTCCGCTGGTTTTATTGACTCTTTATTGTTATTACTCTGTCAAGTAGTTCAAAAAACAAAGACTCAGATAACCTAAATATACTATAAATACAAATATAATATTTATACACAATTTACTGAGAATTTACTATCTGGTTAACATCGTCTATCTAAGCAGTGTTGATCAACTTTGTTGTGTGCTTTAGGGGCGATTTGTCGACTTCAAAGTCTTATATAACGTTTATTTGGCTTTACAGCATGGGGACACAGGGCAGAACAAGGAGAAAGGATTTTGAAATTGTGCTCCAAAAATTTTTATAAACTTTAATAAACTCTGTAAGCCTTATAATATGACAGTGTGGAACAGTGTTGCTGTTGACGGGAGGACATTTTTCTGTGATTTAAGGGGCCCAGAACTAAATAGAGGCCGTGTAACAAACCAGAGATTGTAGATCTTTATTGTGTATGAGCTGTTGTTAAACTGTTGTCAGAGGCCACGAATTTACACCTCTGTACCTGTTACTGCATTCCTCAGAGATTCCCTCTGTTATTGTAATATCGAAAAGCATACAGTCCACAGCAAGGAAGGCCACATTTTCTTATCTGGCTGTCCACCCATCTTCCTGAAACCAACAGCTTTTTATTCAGAACAACCCTGGTTTTAGTAATTAGTTGACTGTTGATTAAAAGGGGCTTTAGAGAGAAAGAAGAGATCTGGCAATTACCCAGCATATTAATCCCCTTCAATGGCTTCATTAGAATGCTCCACGCACCCTGGCTTCAAGTTTTACATTTAAATTTGACTCTTAAATTTTTACACTGCAATTTGCACTTTTAATTTGCTCCTCCCATAATTGGACAGAGCTGTTTTGTGCTTGAGTTGCTTTGTAAGTGGAACCAATGTTCTGCCCTCCCATTTTCCTCACTGACTATGGGGCCCTAAAGGTTTGGAAAAGAAGAAGAGGCCAACAAGTTCTTTTTTTCATGTTTTTAGCTTTATTCACTCCCTCACTTCCACTGGACTACAGCTGTAAACAGTAGCCTCCCGTGAAATCATTAAGGGAGACAAGGTGATGCGGTGTATTTGCTTCACATACTTGCTGCACGTATTTCGCTATACGTACTTGAAATAATTTGTGCTTGATATGACTTTTCTTTATTAAAAATATGCTGAAACTTAGGTTCTGCAGTGAGAATAATGGCAAATTTTGTACATTCATCATTCTGCAAAGTGAAGCTCAAAGCCCTGCACGAGGAAACAATAAAATGCAGTTTATATGGAGGAGGGGTACTTTAAAATAGATAATAGCTGTACTGATATTAGGCATCATATGTAGAATATATAGTATAGAGGCACAATTAATCAAATTCTGATCAGGATTATGTTTTTGAGCATGATAAATGAACATTGATTGAGGGATACTAGAAATGTGTGCTCTGCCAAAAGAGAGCAAAGCAAAACACAAATGAAACGCTCCCTAAATCACCGCCCGAACACGCGTCTGCACTGTTCCCTGGGCTGCACAGCTTGAAGTTTCCTGGACTAGTCTGTACGAGTAACACTATGTTAAAAGACAGATGAAAACACAAATCAAATGTCTGGCACACCAGAAGGTGTAGCGTTTGTCCCTCAAAGGGGATCGTCATCCGTTGCCTGGAAATGACTCAGTTTTAACACAAGTGATGGTAACCAAGAATAAACTGTGTGCAAAGAGTACTGCATACAGCAAAGAGTTTTGTCTGGTTTGCAAAGAAATACAACTGGCTGAAAAAACACCACAAACTGCAGTATAATGAACGTATGAATGAAGGCCAAGACAAAAAAACAATGCAGTTGTTGCTAACATGAATCATCCACCATCAGCTCAGTTGTCCATAAAAAACAAGGCTGCACAGCGTGTCTTTGTATACGTCCAGCTCGCAAAGCTGCACTGAAATCACCGAAGCAATCACAAAAGATATGTGTGAGGAACAAAGGCTTCGGGAAAATGGTCAACATACTGGACAAAAGATATCCTATCTCCTTGCGCAGTTTTTTCAAGTTGGAAAACATGTGCCGTGTGCAAAACCTTGAGTACAGAATGAAGTGAAAGACTTTATATTTCGCTTCAAGGAAATGCACTTAGACGAGGTGAATAAAACCCTTTTTTTTGGGTCTGCAAAGAAGTTCAAATTAACAGGAATGAAGAATAATGTCAAGCAAGTGTTCTCAATTATTTCACTTTGTGTTGAGTTTGGGTACCTTTTTTTTTTCATTAAATTCTGTATATATTGCTCTACTACATTTACAGATGTACAAACGTGAAAGCAGTTTAGAGTTTCAGTAACAGTGCAATGAAATTTTTTATCACTAAAATCAATGAATAAATGTGACAAATAATCGACCAAAATGATTTTGATGATAGTGATTTTTAGCACCCTTGCTACTGTATATACCAACAAAAATAAAACAGCATGCTGTGTGTAAAGAGGAAAAGAAGACTTGTCTTCATGCAGTAAGCTTTCAGATGTCAGGCGGTCATTGTTTTTGCAGCATGAGAGTGTGTCGTACATACGTCAAACGCTTATTTTTTACCACAAGGAGCTAAACCCAACATCCATTCAAGAGTTTGTTTGTAGCCTGTCTTACTAGTTAGAAATGAGGTTTTAACCTTGGAATTACTTTCAGATGAACAATCCCCTAAAACATCATGGCTCACTGAACTGTGAGGCTAAAAGGGGCAAAAACTGAAAGTTACGCGGTCTTTTGGTTTTTGCCCGCAGCAAAGTGGGGCACAAGGTGCACTTTAGGGCAAGTGGGATGATACTGCCAGTTGCAGGGAAATTCCTAAAGTTGAGGGTCTCTGGGAATGTGTAATGATTCGGCCTTTAGTTGTAGGGACTTCCTGCGACTTCTGTTTTCTTACATTTCTCATTGTTTATAAATGGAAATCCATCCACCCATCCGGTTAGTCACCAGGGTGCTGAAGCCTATTGTTATTTATTTTAAAATGTTTTTATATTTTATTATCAATTGATTCAAGATCATTTCAAGATTGCATTTCGCCTTTCCTCTTCACGTTGTTTATCTGCGTGCAGCTAAAGCCTGCTCAAATGTGACTGATCAGCACGTCTGCAAATACAAGCAGAAAGCTTCAAGTGTAAATGAATGCCTTGAGTATTATATTGTGTCTGCAGAAGGGCCAAATATTTCTCACATTATCTCCTTTGTTTGGATGAATTAAGGGCTAGAGCTAGAAGTATTTTGTCTTGTGTTGGAAATAATAGACTTGATTCCAACTAATATAACGCTTCCTCAATATACCGTCTTACTCGAAGGTTACTCCATCATTGAAATAACAAGTTTGCTTGTGCCACTTTTATTGATGTGTGCATGCCTGCATGCATAGAATGATAGAGGTGTAAATAGTGAGACTTTCCACCTTGTTATAATAAATCCAATATATTTTGACTTCTTGATGAAACTGACAGCATATGCACAAGGATTTCCCAGGAGACAGAACAAAAACACGAAACCTATTATCATCCAGTCCCGTACCTTAACTAATGGGGTGTGTATGTGGTGACGGATAAACAAGTTTCATTCATGCTCAAACAGACAGATCCAGGGCCATTTTGAAGTGTTTCACACACAGTATATTGGATATTTTTAAAAGTGCCATTACTTTTGTCTCTCTTTCTTATAATCATGCTCATCATTCATTTTTATATTATGCGAGGTTCTTGTTTCAGCTTCTAACTACCCACATGCTGTATTTATACACACACTTAGAAACACACATGCAGGCAGAGAGAGCAGGCCATTAATTTAATGGCTATTCCACCTTAGATGAATGGAAAAGGGGAATGTGTGTGCTTATGTTCAGTCTTTGCAAATCTGACCTCAGTGCTGTGTGACTGTAGCCCGCCCCCCCACACACACACACAGACACACACACACACACACACACACATGTCTTACCTTACATATTTTTGCCCATTTTCTCCTTCTTTTCACTTCTCTTATTACAATATATCTCCATACCACAAATCCATGTAACCAAGCATGCATGCGTACACACACACACACACACACATGGATGCAAACACACAAAGTTATACAACAGACTGCACCTTAAGGCCAACAGTTACTGCATAATGGAGTTAGTGATACATCCATTGGCTGCTCTGCTCATTTAAAAGTCAAGGGAGGAGAGGGAAGAGTTTGGGAGGAGGTGGGGTTACTGAAAGGCCAGAGACTACAGAGCAAAAACTGCAACACAAGGGGATAGGAAGAGACAGTCCTAGCTCAAGAAATGGCACCACAGGTTTTTTTTTTTCCATCACAGCCTGCTACAGTTCAGTTTGAAAGTAAAGCGGCCTCTAGAGGCTGTGTTAAGAAAAAAAAAGTAACCTGTCAGACGTCGTCGTTGCCTTTACATGGGTAAAAATTCAGCAGCCCAGTAGTTAAAAAAAGTAAACTTTTACATGTGCTTGCTGTCGTAAAAAGTGTATTTTAACCCAAACTATAATCTTTGCATAACCCTCACCATGTACCTCGCCATAGTAACCTGAAAAAAGTGTTTGTGTCATCACACTCTACCTGCATCTTAAAGGTTTTTCTTTCATGTGGAAAAATTCTTATATGTTATTTCAGGAAAGCTTACATGGCTTGCAGGTGCCTTCGAAAGCATTAATCCGTGGAATCACTTAAGGGGGAGAATGCATGTGTAAACAAGGCCAGTGAGGTGCACTGAATAATGTGAAGACTTTCCTGGGTCTATCCAGGCCAAAGTTGTTTTTCAGTATTTTATTTTTAGCACCGCTGCTGTTATTATGACACAAAATGCAGAAAATGAGAGGAGAAACTACATTTCGATACTGGCTTTATTCAAATGGCCGACCTTCCAGTTAGACTGTGTGAGCTATCAGCCTAAATACTGTAGTGGACTGGAGCTGGGAGGCATAAATTAAAGCACTAAAAATGACTTAATTGCTTATTTATATCAGAGTATTGCAACATAATTATCATTTCAAAGTAAAGAAGCAAGGGATTATCGTCGGGTAGCATTAGTTTTAATGTCCAGGCTGTTGTTATTCTTTTTCATGTGTTGACACGCACCCTCTGATTCCTACAGGCCTAGCTTATAATAGCATTACAGCAGCGGTCATTTGTCAGCTAATGGTTTTCCTTATTGACCTCTCTAAGCCTTATCTCAGTGTGGTGGCTGTGATCACTCCCGAGGCTAAGGGCTGTGACGTCCGCTTGCTAATTTTCCTCTTTTGCTCAGATAGCTGGCCCATTTTTCTTATCCCTTCTTCCTGAAATTTTGTTCTGCATGGTTAACCTGACAGGATTTAGTCTGCACCAATCTCTAGTTTCTCCTTCCCTCTCTCGATGCTTAGTCAAAAAATATGTGTGTTTAGCCATGTATGGAGCGTGTCTGCGTGTGTGTGTGTGCATGGGTTGTGCTGCAAATACAGTGCATTTTTGAGGTGCTGTGTGTGTGTGTGTGTTTGTGTGTGTGAGTGTGATGAATAGCTGCAAGGTGATAATGCATGCAGATGTTCCTGCTTGCTGGTGTAATTACACTACATGTGTCTCCTTTTTCTTTCTGCAGTTGAACTAATGCGCGTTTATAGGAATGGGCAGGTGAGCACTCAGCGTGTATTCATTATTTGCATGTGTCTGCGATAACTATATTCATTTCTGTGACCAGACCACCCCACGCAGCTCTAAACATTTGTTTGAACACGATCCCACCTTTCACATTTAATGTGCTGCACACTACTCCAGTGCTTTTTGACAGAAATAAGAGATGGTAACCACAAAGACACTACATGTATACAAATCATGACATCATTTCCAAAGCGGGTTTGATGTCACAGTTAAAGCTACACTGATGTGGTTTTGTTTATCTTCCTTGTGCGTATTTGCGATTTGTTTTCATTGTACCTGGGAACCCCTAAGCACAAATATCATTCCAGTTCTATTATTCATTTTGTATTGCAGGAAGTTACATGTTATCCCTTTAATAAACACAGATTTACCCTGAAGTTCATGGGTGCTGGTGATGGTGACAAAGGAAAGTAAACACTAAAAATGTCTATACCGTGTTAAATAAAATGACTGCGTTGCATTTATTAAATACTAAATCATTTCATAGAAATCTGCCTCATCGCCCATGTTCCACTTGAAGAAAGCTTTTAGTATCTAGGAACTAGTTTATATATCGTAGGAATGGTAAAGAAGGTGTATTGATTTATGCATTACCGCATGTCTACTTAACTCCTCTGTGGTGGATAATCAGTGGACTATATGCTCTCTGTGCTTGTGGTGGGTTTGATGCTACCTGCATTGACCTTTTCCTCACTATTCCACCTTGTGAAGAAGATTAGGGCATTAGAGTAACAAAACAAATAACAAATAACAAAACAAAGATTGACGCTACTTGTAAACTATAGAAATAAAAGGCCAAATGTCATGGTAAAAGAATAAACAGTTGTGAGCATTTCTCAAGCACTTGCTGAATTTAAAAATTATTTTAAAAATATCTGAATAGCTTTTTCATATAAATGTGTAAATTCTGGTATGAATATGAAGAATCTCTGTGAACTCCTGAATGTAATAACTAGAAAAATCTCCTTTAATAGCAACAACCTCTGTGACAAAAGGAAGGAAGAAATTTTGGACCATTCCTTCAAATTTTTTAAGCAACAAAGATAATTTTATCAAACAATCCTCTACCGATCATGCCACAGCATTTAACTGGGTTTATTGCTTTCTCTGTGGATTATCATCTTCTGCAATCTGGGTCATTGGCTCATTAAATATGGTACAATTTTTAATAAATTGATATCTTAAGGACTTCAGTTGCTGCCCTGATGTAGCAAAGCATGCAAAGTTATGATGTTCCCGCCACCGTGCTTGACTGTTGGTGAGGTTTTGTAGTTAATGTGCAATGTGTTAATGTGTTGTTAATGTGTGTTTTTCTACCAAGCATTATGTAGTATTAGGGTTCATTCAGTATTTCTTTCCATTCACACCACAGTCAGTCTGTGTTTTTCTTATAGTAAGCATGAGACAACACATTTTAGCAAGCTGTGAAGATACCTGCAGGTGTTTTGCTGTTATCCCCGTTTTATTTTTCACACTCTGTGTCATCTTTGCAGGAAGTTCACCCCTAGGGAGAGAAGCTAAAGTCCTGTTGACGATTTGTCTTTTTATGAACTGATGAAGGCGCTGCTTTAAAAATGCTTTAGTCGCCTTTCCCACCTTTGTGAATCACTTTGAGTCACACATACCAATTTTTCTTGAGAGGAGCAGACTCTAAAGAAGTCAGATACTTTTCTAGCATGGAGGTTGTTTAATTAGTGAGTTTGTTCATCACACAGATGTAAAGCACATCTGGTTTTGTTTCATAACTTTGTTTAACTTGTGTTTTATTTATAAAAGTGACTTCGATGAAGATTAAATGGCATTTGATGCTTATTCAATGCATGTTTTTATGCATGGATTTATTTATTCTTTTAAAAGCAAGGATCCTAAACCAAGCTGCTGCAAGAGAAGTATTGCAGATAAAATTACACGAGCTACATGCATTTTGTCTCGTTTTGTCCTTTAGAGAGATCTACAGGAAGATAATTTGACTATTTTGTTGTAAGATTCTCCATTTTCTATCCTCACATTTCATGGCTTATGCTAAAATGGATCTTTTTTAAAGCTATATGTCAGTTTTGTGTCGACTCATGTAAGTCTGTGGGTGTTGTAGGTGTTGCTAGCTGGTGTAAAACTTTGGATGAGTGCGTTGTGTAAAAGCACACTTGTGATGATCTAAGCACTTCTGTTGTTTGAATCATTAGGGATGCTGCAGTGTACCATAAGAAAAAGTCATCCTGGACCAAACTGGAGGACAGTACATGCCTCAGCATATATCAGTGTGCACCCTTATTCTTGGCCATCCAGCTCATTATTATTTCACCCCTCAATGCTTCATTCCTTCACCCCATCAGTCTCTATCTAACTAATCAGGTTGTATTCCCTCACCTTGTGTTTCATTCAGGATTTAACCTCTTATGCAAATTATGTACAGACTTTGGTACATTATACAGATTCAGATATTGCATACCAAGTGCTCTGACCTGAAAATACATCCCAGTATTTTAGTTGCAAGCTGATATTGACTGAATAGGTTTTTCAAGCGATTTAGGTAAATGCCAGTCACTGTAATTGTAATATTTATCTAGGTGTGTTTCATGGCTTTTTGTAATAATAATGGTAAAAAAAACCCCAAAGATTAAAGATCTATGAATGGTGGATTTAAGCCATTTGGTCATTACAGTCAACTGACATGTAATTCACAGCTCCCTTCAGCAACAATGCCCCCACATGTCACTGCCACTATTACAGCATAAAATTTCCTTCATCTGTGACTCCACATCTCTTTTGGACAGTTATTCCTCCTGTTTTCTGTCATCAGTTAAATTCAAGTAAGTTTTGTATAGCTCAGGATCACAAATTTGCCTCTAGAGGCTTCACAAGCTGCGCAGTATGCTGTATGACAATGCCTATTCTTAGACATTCAATTTGGATGAGAAGATAAAAGCCATTTAAAAGGTAATAAATGCAAGAAGTCTTTCAGAATGAATGAAAATGCTATAGATGTGGTGTGTACAGAATAGATGAGGGGGAAAAAAAGGCAAAATTAGAACATGAGTCACCAAAGGACAATCCTGCCCTCCTCGTAAGCAGGAGTAGTGCTAACATGTCACACACCTCTACCAAAAAGCTCCGGAGTATCATGGGAGTATCATAAAAACAACTGTCATCATTGAAATAGTCATACTCACTCTTAATATGGCCATGGTGAATCAGCTGGTAACTAGGTACAACATTCTCTGGAGGAGGAACAGGAACAAAGACACTTCATGCAAGGTGAATCAAAGCAGATACAGCATGTTTGACAATGAAGGTTAAATAGTCATAGCAAACAGGATGAGAATTTTAAACTTATCTAATACTGATGTCATGCTTGATGATGAATATAAGCAGTAGTCATCCTCCTACCTTGCAATACCTATTTTTACTTTACGTAGTAATACACAGTAATCTGAATCCCCTTTGGAATTGCATCAGGAAATTCATCTGGGGTAAAACTTTGCCAACTCAACATGTGGAGCGACCCGCTGTGGCATCCCCTTGTAGCAAGAGTAATTTCAACAGTACTTCTCAATTTTTATACAAAATTAAAAAAAATGTTGCTAAAGTAAATGAAAGAAATCTGACAGCACGACCCTCTGGGCTGAAAGTTGTCAGAAAATGTGTAAAAAAACCCAAGACTACATGAAGTACCATCTGAAGGTCTACTAGAAGATGTGAATGCAGCATTATGATCAATACTGGGAGAGCGTTAGGGAGAAGGATTAAAAATCCAAAATTTTTGCGTTCAAGGTGAAGCCAAGGTCAAGTTTATTTATATAGCACACTTCCAACAGCTCATGCTGCACAAAGTGCTTTACAAACTAAAGTGCAACTAAAATAAGTAAAAACGCACAACAACGTTCCTTCACATTTTCTAAAGCAGTCCAGTAGGCCAGATTAGAGTCTTTGCAAGACTGATTCTGGTCGCCCGGGCCTTATGTTTGACACCCCTGATCTACAGTATAAAAAGGGAGGTGACCCTATATTACACCTAAGAGATTTACTCTGACAAAATCACGCATACGAACATGTAAAGTGGGTTATTGTCTATTATGTATTCATTCGTGCAAAGCTACAAATATGCATATTATTTTTAAGGTCAAAGGTGGGAACCTGCATGACTGATTATATGCATATAAGTCTACAGAAACTTCACATATTTTACTCGAAAATGAAAATTCCTAGTGGCAGAGTGGTGCAGTGGTTAGCAATGTCACCTCACAGTGAGAAAGTCCCCTTCTAGCTGACTGTGGCCTTTCTTTGTGCATGCTCTCCCTGTACCTGTGTGGGATCTCTCTGGGTACTCTGGCTTCCTCCCACAGTCCATGTGCCTGTTAGGTTAGTGAGCTGTAGCTCTGTTTTCTTGTGTTAGCCTTGTCACAGACTAGTGTCCTGCCCAGCGTGTGTCCCACCTCTCATCTCAAGGATGGGATGGATTCCTTGTAGCCCTGCAGCTCTTAAAACCCTTAAATTTCCCTTAACATGCAAACCACGAGAATGTGCACCGTTTTTCACATGGTCTGCATTCTAATTGCTGCCCAGGTGTTCTGTGTTTAAATGCAGACCATGGACTGTATCGACATCATCGGCAATTAGAATTCAGAGCACATGGCTATAACAGTAGTGCAGAAACAGTGCAATGTAAATTATTTGAACATTACGGCTTTAAAATGTAGTGCACTATTATAGCGCTGAATATTTCAACTGTTGTAAAGTTCAAGTGAGGCAATTAAGTGCCATATTTTCCTGGATGATATATTGCGGGATAGAGATAATATATTCATTCCCCCCCTCTCTTTTTTCCCTGCTGAGTGTGAGGGGCCAAAGTAGTGGAAGGACAGACCACTTACCCAGGATTAAAGAAGCTCTGTGTGTCTTTACTGATATTGCTCTCTTTCACACACTAAGGCTTTATAGCATATTTTCACTCTTGCTCCACTCTGACTCTAATGATTCCAATCCTATCATCTTTCTCTCTCCGCTCCACCAAGGCCTTATACTGTCTCAGCTCAACAGTCTCTGCCTTCCTTTCAGTACACAATCTCCCTTTGTCATCCTTAATGTTTTCCTTTCCTTGCCTTTCCTCCTTTTTCTTTCCTTCCTTTCTTCCTCCCCTCTTAATTTCTCTCCTCTCATCTCCCACCATAGTCCCCTACTGCTCCCTTGCTTTCAGCTTGTCAGATAAAGGTGAAGATCTCCTTTAGAGTGCTTGGCTCTGCTTTTTTTCCTTTTGGGGGATTTTTTTCTCATTTTTTCATCCCATCTCCTTACTATAGGCTTTTCTTTTTGAGCTCTAGTGGTGGCATTTCTGATTGGGCTGGAGTATGGAGGGGGATCTTTACAGTGAGTGACCTTTGTGGATTTCTAAAGCTCATTATTCCTCATTGGGCTCGGTTGTGGCGCTGTGGGGAGTGGCATAAGTCTAGTGACAGCTGCTGCTGAGCCAATGCACATCCTGGTGAATCTTTTTTCTTTCTTGTTTTTTCTCTCTCATCCTTTCTTCTCCACATTCCTTTTGCTTCTGCCTCTGACCTTTTTTCAGTTATTTCATCAACATTTACTCTATTTCCTTCAACTTAACCCTTTCTGTGTATTGACTTTGATCTTTCTGGATTTTTGTTTTCCTTGTAAGAAAGCACACCTGTAAGTGCATGAATGAACTGAATCGTTTAATTCATTAAAAGAAAAAGTTTTTAGATTTGCAGTTGGAGTTCTGAAAATTTGGATTTTTTCTTTTTTTATGAATTTACTGAAAAAGTTGTTGCAAGGCAAAGTTTTAGCTCCTTTCATAGTTTTTTATTCTTCCTATAGATTCCATGTGTGAATGAGGCCTGCAAAGTTCACAATATAGCGCAGGAATGCATATTTCAGAGACATCAATGTTATGATTCAGCAACAGGCACAATAAACTTCAGCTAACATCTTCATATCTGTGTTTCTCTTTGGTAACAGTACCGATAAATTCCTTCTCAAAGTTACCATTATGTGATAGCTGAAAAGACGGAGCTATTAAATTGTATTATATTGTTATAAAAGACGAGGGTTATGAAAGAGGGAATTGGTTAGAGGACAATACCGCGCACTGTACCTAGTATGTTTCATCAGAACTAATTCATTTCTGTCACAGCCTTGACAATGTATCATGCAGATGACAAAATTTCATTGGCAGAAGGAATCTAGTTCTGCTGGCAGGTAGAATGTCAACAAGGAATATATGATGAATAACTAAATAACGAAATGGAAAATTGGTCCCCCAAACTCCAACCAAGGAAGCAAATGATTTGTTAAGTCGCCAAATGTTTGTATGTATGTTTATGTGTGATATATGATTGATCAAGTAAAGTAAATGTTCATCACGGCTGAACAGCATATTTTTCGCTATTCTTCTTAACAGTACTGAATCATTGGTAGCCTTAAGAGGAAGATGTTTTTCTCTGGAGAAAATGCGCATACTATTATTATCCATCCATACAGACATATATACAGAAACGCATGCATTCAGTGCAAATGTCTTGAGCCTCATGTCTAGTTTTTAACAGGCACATCGATTTATTAAAACATGCAAACATCAATGGAAATGGAGTAGATAAGGCACAAACTGGGAATGCTAGGGAGTGTCATTATATTTTGCTATGAAAAATGGGAAATAGGTGCAGTGATTTACTGAAAAGTGTAAGCATAAAAGGAAATACAGGCTATAAGGTCTCCAGGCTTCTTGGAGGATATTCAGCGTTTTTTTTTTGGATGTCTGCTGCATTTTATTCTGTTCTCTGTCAAGATGACAGAACAGAACAAATAATGCTTCAATAATGTTAAGGTCCAGGTTCTGAAGAAGCCAGTCCATGACATATAGTGGCTGTCCAGGTCTGCTTTTATTGCACTGGCAGTGTGTTTGGGATCATTGTCCTGAATTTTTTTTTATAAAGAGAAAAAAAGAAGCCATTGCCAGTCAGACACTTTCCCTGGTTCATTAAAATCTGACAGTACTTTTCTGCATTCATAATTCCTTCAGTTTTGATCCTTCGAGATCCTCAACACCACTGGCTATGACAAAGCTTCCACTGTCTTTTTAGATGGCTGTAGACACTCATGATTGCAGTGACCTTCTGACTTCTTCTAACAGAAATTTCATGCATACAATACCAAGATATGTCAAGTTTTAGCTCTTTGAGAATGCCAAAAATACTATTTTATGCCTGTCAAAGTGTGTTATCCCTTTTACTTATCGTGAGTTTAACTAAAGAAATGGGAACAATTTATGTGTTTTTGACAGTGTGCTAGCAATGAAGTACCCAAAGATTTAAAATTGTTTCTTTGCCAAGTTGTCTGTTATGTGTAGACACAACTCTGGTTCCTCTCTTGCGTTTGGTGCATTTTTTGTGATTGATTGATTTGTAGGTCAGGTGCCATATGAAAATGGTCAAGTACAAGGACTGGACTGAAAATGAATGAATAAAAAAGACCAGTGTCAAAAGAAAGACTTTGAAAGACCTTCAGAAAGCCCAGAGAACTATTGCTTAATGCCTCATTAAACAATTTTGAAAGAAAAATATAAAGAAACGAGGGGTGGCTTAAGATTTTTTTGCATGCTTTTGCACAAGAGTTTTCTTAACTGCTTATCTAATTTAATATTATTTGGGGGCTGGAGCTTATCACGGATGCCATTCCCACAAATTTTAAAACATTTTAATTTTCATTACATCTTGATATTGTCACAACGTGCTGTGCGGCAGGCAGGATGAAGGACCCAAATGCAGACTCCAAGAGGTGGGAAGTAACTCCAAAACAGCTTTATTGCTGACACAAGGGAAAGAATACAAAACTATACTGGGACATGAATAACCTAACAAATGAAGCGGCACACAGGGGAAACACACAACTATGTATGAAGGAGGACGCGACACTGGAGAGAAGAAAGCAAAAGGCTTAAATAAACAGGGAATGACGAGGGAACAGGAAACTCGTGGGGAGCACAGCTGGGGCAAATTACACACAACGAGACAGAGGACGCAAAGCTAAACATAACACATGAGACAAGGTGCCTTCAAAGTAAGAGAAGCAAAGCAAAACATGGTGCACACAGACTGGAGACTACCAAAGTAAAACAGGAAATAATGGGAACACATGCAGAGACACACAGAGCCATGACTGGGGAAACATGGATAACATGACAGGCAGGGGAACACAGAATGAAACATGAGGGAAACAAGACACAACAACTCACAACAAAGATAATCACATCCACACAGAGGGAGACACAGAGGGCAAAGACACCAGGGGGAACCTAATAATCAAAAGCTAAACAGAATAACCTAGGTACTATAGAATAAATCCTTAGCATAACAAAGTGGACTTAAATCTATAAATCACAATACAAAATGACATCAAAACACAAGAAACTCAAAACGCTG
>VUQG01030043.1:0-10679 GCA_015106755.1 Etia nguti | reverse complement strand
CGGGGCGAAACTCATGGTGGGTTCACGCCCTCGGCCCACACCTTCCTGGATTGGGAACACCTGGGCCTCATCAGACCAGCTGGTATTTAAGAGGGAGGAGGTCAGCTGTTTGACGCTGGATTGTTGTGAAGAGTCTCGTTAGTACCAGTCTAGCCGATATTTCCCGTGCCGACTTAACAGACGTTAACGTGTGTTTCTGTGTCTCTAGATTCCCCGGACCCGTCCCCGTGTTTCCCCGTGTAGAGTGTGGAGAGAGGTCGGAGTGGATGTGTGTGTGACTTTCCTGGAACCCAGCCCCTCACGTTTTGTAAATAGCACAGTCCTCGCACTTGCCTGTAAATACAATTGGTGAAGAATTTGTAAATAAAACCTTCTCTGTTAAATCGCTACCCCGGAGTCCTGCGTGTGGATCCTCAGAGCAACCCGTGACAAACTGGCTTTAATGCTGATTTCAAAGGACAAAAAAATCTAACACAACAAAAGCAAGGAAACCAAATCTACAAACCCTCCAGGAGGGCACACTGTGAGGAGGACACAGCCATCAGAGAAGACAACAAAAGGTAAGGGAAGGCCGACACAATGTATACACACAGAGGATAACAAAGGAATTGGCAAAAGGTGGGAGAACCACTGAACCTAATTACAAGAGACAAGAGGCCACCAGAATAAAACCGGAAACAATAAACACTGAGAACTGGACAAAGACAAACACGAAGATACAAGCAAAGGAACGTAATGGAAATACAAAAGGAATTAACAAATCTATCTACTAAAGCAAGCAGGGAACAGAAGACATAGAAAACACCAGGAATGGAAAATATGACCCCATAACCAGAAGCAGCAATACAGAATAAAGACCCAAAATACAAGATTATCAGAAATAATAATCTAGAAAATCCTTAAATGACCCAGGTGACTAATTTCTAAACATTCTCACATTTTATTTTACAAGTTCTCAAATTTTGCAAAATGTACCTTCATAGTTAGCCTCTAAGATGTTCTGTTTTTAAGAAATACAAATCTGATGAGCTCCAAAAGATACAGCATGCATACAGGTTTCCAATTATGGATAAAAATATGTAACCTGAAGATTTTGTGCACATTAACAGTTGCTTATTAAGTGTGCCTCACTTCTTACAGAGACTACACAGAAAAAATACCTTTCATCTTCACTCACTAGTGTGAATGAAAGGTTATTAGTCGAATTAATAATGCTGACTTTTGATGACTAGCTAGATAACTAGACATATGCACTGTCATTCCTAATCTTTGAGAATTTATTGCTTGGTGGTAGGAAGTGACTGAGATGAGTGAACAAATGAATGGTCATTTTCTTTTCACTATAACTATGGGAAGGACAAACAAAGTAGAGGATCCAGAAACCTGAACACAGTGACACGCCGTGTCCTTTACCTTTTCTCCAGTGTTCATCTTTTTGCTGGCAGAGAATTCCTTGAGCGAACGAGTCACAGCTCTGTGCGTAGTGAGACAGAAAGAGGACAAGGGAAGTTCTTAGTGTCCTGAATCCTGAGAGGAACTACTTTAGTGACAGCAGGGACTAGTCCTTTGTTTGACTGTGCATTTGTGAGCAGGAGGTGAAAGCCACTTACGTTGACACCTCAGCAATGTGTTTATGTCTCAGACTCAGCCACAGATCGTCATCCTCGTCCAGTACAACCTCCTTCATTCTGGTGTCTCCCATCCCGCTGGTCTCAAAGCTAACAGAGACATGTTAACAGACTCTTAGATTTTTACATTATCACTATTATTTCTTCATGTGTGACCCAAACTGTCAGTCAAAACAATCAAAAATACACATTGTAGATGTCAGACTTCCTTTAGTAGCATCTTTACCTGTAAACGTCATTCTCGATACCCAGTAAGTCATAGGCCATGGCCTGCAGTGTGAGCTCATGCAGGAGAGGTGACACGGGGTCAAAGCCCCGGTCCAGAATAAGCAGCTGAGTACGAGACTTGTCGGGACCCTGGAGGCACCAGAGCATATACAAAACACTGCACACACTGTGGGACTGACATCGGTATAGTTAAAATACATGGGATCCATTCACATAAAATCTTTAATGTGTAACACACGTCTTTTTTCCAACATTATTGTAATCAGTTTGGAAGTACCCCTGAAGCAGCTTGGGATATTGCCCCAAGAACAATGGAGCACACAGATGGACCATAACGTCTGTTTCATCCTCTGTGGATGGTTACCCACTGTTGGGATGATCTTACCTGAAGTGCTCTATTACTATTACTGTGCCTTATATTAATCTCATATTAATATTAATCAAAATGCCATATAACCATATATTGTAGTATTAAGTGGACACGGCCCCGAAAATAAAGGCATCAGACTGCGTGTCCTTGGGGGGTAGAATGCTGTAGAGTCTCGCTCACGCTTGCCTGGGAGAAAGTAGATAACAGGGGACCATCTTCTAGTGGAAAGTTACTGAAAACACTGTTGTTTAGACTAGAATAGGGTGCCCGGTAATAAAACTGTCAGGTGCCCATCACCATTTTGAGATCCGCAGCAACGTGTCTTGCAAGACGCATCTCCCTTCTAGAAGTATTGTGAAAGTGAAATAAAGTGTTGAATGGTCTACTGAGCAGTGTTTTGTCTTCCATCGGATGCCTCTGAGGAATCAAAAAAACTCTATGAAGTGTTGATATTAATACCACTGAACAGCGATTTGGTAGATGCTTGAGTTATGGGAGTAGTCCAGCTGATCTCCCCCAACACAGAAAACTATAACAGTTGAGTGAAATTCTATTTACTATTTTAGTTTATTGTTTTCTTACTTAGCTCTAATTAACACATGTAATACCTGTACAGTTGTTTAATGCAGCTTGCTAAAAGAACTAACGAGCACTAATACAAACCTGGATATTATAGCAGATTATACCTGGGTACGATTTTTTAGAAATTACACTGTGTGTGATTTCCTCTGTTTTTCTCTTGTTTCAGAGATTTCCATACATTTACCTTAATCTGGTTCTTCCATTCATTATGTAGTCATTTCACTTCATTACCTCTCCCAAGGTGGGGTCATCAGCTTTGTAACCATCCAACTTCTCCTGAAGCATCTGAGCCAGAACTGCACAGTCTTTGTACTCCCTAATCCAAAACACACACAGGTATTCATTTATCCAGGTGTTAGTTCATGCACATTTTAAAAATTAAACAGCATGGAAGCGATAAATACAGTTTTATTTAAGTAGATATACATACATATCTATATCTATATCTATCTATCTCTATCTATATATATATCTATATCTATATATCTATCTATATATAGATCTAGATATATCTAGATATATATCTTTCTTTATCTTATCTTTCTTTGTGATTTGCAAGTAATTCCTGTGAGGCAAACACTCGGGCTCTAGACTACTATAACACTCCCACTCTGCATGATGTCACACAAAGCAGAAATCCTTAATATTGTCATTGCAGGGACATAGCCCTCAGTAAACTCAAAAGCACCACCTACCAATCAAACTTTTCATTTTTCTGGGGCAGCCAGTAAGAAGACAGTTGACTTAATCCGAAGGAAGAGAAATCATCCAGAAATTAGATTCTAATAAAACACTGGATAAGTGTTGGCAAAAAGAAGGTCATCCAAATTCAAGGGGTGAAGTTGTTAGAAAGCAAGATAGAGGAAGGGCCTGGGAACCACAAGAAATATACAAAAACTTCACCCACAGTGCAATACCTCTGTGAGGTAAGACAGGTGCTGAGAAGCCAGCTCAGTGGGATGGAATAAGAATATCATTGATAGGAATATCAACACATATGCCAGTCAACAGATACTCAACTGAAATAATAGGCTGACAACAGGAGGAGACTGATGTCACAAATCCTGAGACATGAAAATTTCTCCACAATGTATGGATGGTTCCACCCAAACTTCCAGCATCACGTGGCTTTACAAGCAATGGAAAGATGCCAGCCTAAAGGACAACACAGAACTCTGATCAAGGCAGCACAAGAACATACCATAAGTGCCAGATCCATAGAGACAGGAGTCTATCACAGCCACCAAAACCCAAACTGCAGGCTGCAGGTCCCCTGGAGACAGCCCGGTACATAATAGCAGGATGGGACGATGCAAGCTGGGTCAGCACTTGGTACAACCAAGTGGTCTACAAGAACATTTGTGCTGCATACATCCAAACTGGAAGAGTAGCTTCAGCATTTTACAGGAACAAAATTAGACCTATGTCCAGAAGAGTGTCAGTGCTCTTCTGCTAAACTGCTAAACCACAGACCTATGCAAAACCCTCAAGCCTCTTTGTCTTCTGGTAGAGGAGTCTACTTTGAGAAAGATGTACATACCTCCCGGTTGAGAAAGGTGAGGCAGAGACTGAAGTCCCATGGTTTACCTCCCATCACATCTGAGAGAGGGTAAAAGGCCTTAACATCCAGCCTTTTATGTTAAACGTGATGAAAACAGAGTCTATCTAAATGTGCTTTTGCTAATAGTGAATCATCTTCATTCTTGATCAGAGATATAACCTAAGTACAAGTCTGATTAATGTGTTATATTAGAAATGAGAAATTCTATGTGCGTCGACATGATCTAGACTTAAACAAGTTACTGTCTGTGTGTGTGTGTGTTTGTGTGTGTGTGGTTGTGGGGGGGGGAGTAAGAGACACTGAGGAGCAACCACTAAACCAGTGTGTCTGACTATAAAATACATGATTTTATAAAAGAAATTGTATTGAGTATATTGTGACTGACACACACACACACACACACACACACACACACACACACACATACAGACACACATACAGAGCTTTGAAGAGAAAAATCTTGTAAAATGCATCATACAAAGACAGAAAATGTAATGAAGTGATATTAAAGTTTACATTTTAAACTTCGTTTCAAATCATGTTTGTTGAAAAGTCAGATAGAGAGAGGATGCTAAAGTGCTGCTGGATATCAGGTCATTAGATGTCAACAACGGTGAATAGATGTCACAGTGGGACTAAGGCCATCTGGAAAGATGTCATGTCCAGAAGGACAAAAGTGTTGTGCAGAGGAGATAATTCGTTCTTCCCATTCTGTTCTGCAAGATAAGCAGGTCAGAAGATTGGAAACAAGAAGTTCACAGTTGGAATTTCAAGCACAGACCACACCAGAGGAATCAACCACTGGCCAAACTGTGAACTTGCAATTTGGTTTTGTATTTTTTAGTGTATTTTTCTCTGTTCATTTGTGCCATGTTGGATTACAGATTCAAGAGACTTTGGATTTCCACTGTATTCCTTGGGGGATTGAATTTCCAAGAAATGCTGCTGGATAAGTGAATCTTCAGATCTGCTTGTGCTCATCCTGTCCGAACATTCTCCTCACAAAGATCAGAACAAAGTCAGCATCAGCTTATAGCAGGCTGATTAGATAAGTATAATGAAAGTGATTTGCCTGTTTTCATATTATTATTATTTGGTTGTGCTTTGCTTTAATCCTGCTAAAGCTACATTCTGCTACATTCAAAGTCTAAATTGTTGACATTCTCCAGTTGTATTCCAACAGCACTGAGGGAACTGTCAGAACAGGACTGAGCCTGCAAGGTACTCAGGGCTCCTGATTTTTTATCAGAGGAGGCAGGGTAGACACCCGGAGGACAGAGGCAGTTAGTACTGGGCGAGACCCATAGGATCAGAGATCACAACTTTTTAAATAGAGAGCCATTTCAGTCTTAAAAAATTCAAAAAGAGCTCACCCTCTGTATCGAACCCCTGGATACTCTTTTAGTGTGGCACAGAGGGTGGCAATCTGTTCAGCACAACGCTCCAACATGTTATTCTTCACATCAGCCTTGAAGGGGCTGTAGAAGTCCTGAAAAGCATCCACTTTATCCAGGGAGAAGACCTGAAAACAGAAAACAGTACAAAGACGACACACAGTTGTATAGTTTTCCCTCTGCGCCACAACACTGGATTTTAGACTCAGCAATACTTGATTGAAGTGCAGGGGTTCAGCTTTAATTGAACTGAATTTCGGCATTAACTAATTAAAGCCATTTCTTTACAAGCGCCCAGTTTTCACAGGCTCAGAAATAACTGGACAATAACTGGACTGACTATTTGCAAGTCACATATTGATTTATATCGTATAGTGATATACAGAGGCAAAACTACAAATCTATCCCCAACACCTCCCATGTGCACAGTGTTTCATTCCACAGGTAAGGTCATCTGACTGACCTTTGATTTGATGATGTAAAACTTGCTTCACTCTGGACTGTGACACTGGTGTTATAGCAGTTCCCAGTTTAATGCAGGCCTGAGTCTGGGTGGTTACTGGTTGTGCCTGAACATTCCTAATCAATTTCCTGTCATTGAGGGTGGTTGTTTGGGTCTTCCAAGACCTTGTTAAAGTAGTGACACATGTAAATAACTTGGATTTCTGTACAATTGTTTGACATGATGAACTGATGTGTAAATCTATAATTATCCTTAGATCTTTACTGAACTGCTTTGACTGCCATTGTTCTGAGTATTTGTTATGGTGCCTGGATCTTGGACCCAGAGTTTTGAGTTTTTCCAGTTCATTATTCCATTTGGATTTTGAGAAGTGGTTTATTTTCTTAGTTTCTGTTAATAGTGTTTTGCATTTCCTTCTACTTATCTGTGCAACTAGTTCTTAGGTTAGTTATGCATGCCTTTATGTTATTGTCTGTCTTGCTCCCCTCTTTAGTTGTATTAAATTAGCCTTGTTTTCTCTCTGCCTTTTTTATTTGGGTAAGTGTTGTTCTCTGTATATTTTGTGGAATTCAACTTCCTGTGTCTCGTTATTCCTGATTTGCTGGTGCTGTGTCTCCCATCTGTCGTGTCTGCGTCTGTCTCTCAGTGCTGTCAGGTTTGTACGACAGCCTGATGATAATGAATTACAGTACAGCCTAGAAGTAATAAATGTAGGAATCATCCTGAGACAGAATGTTTCTAATTTTAGAGAAATTGCATAGATTCTACTCACATAAGCAACACACAATGACAAAAACTCTTATCAATTAACTATCAGTTAATTGATAACTGATAACTCTTATCAATTAACTATCAGTTAATTGATAAGAGTTTTTGTCATTGTGTGTTGCTTATGTGCCCTTTGGCATGACTAAAAAGAGCGTAGTACTATAGACTGCAGTCTACAATTTATCTATACAAGTTCCTGCTGAACAATTTGTAATGGCCTACAGGCGCGTATCCAACAGAGAGTCTATGTACAGTTAATAGACATTTATCTACTCAACAGGAACATCACAAACTCTTCACGTCCCCAGTTATATTGTGTCATAGTCGATTATTTTGGTTTTACAATCTCACTGCTTGAGTTTGCCTGAAATTGTGAATTATGACTGGAATTATCTTGAAATGTGTGCAAGTGAAAAAGCTTCAATTAAGCTGCTTTACACTTGGGATGGGAGAAAAAAAAATCTATACAGTGTAGAATATATCGCCACAAAAGATCAATTTTAATAATGTATCAACACAGGGACACCACATTGATACCATGCCATATATTAATAAATGAATTATGAATAAATGAATTAATGAATGAGTTCATGGGCACATGACTTGAGTCATAACTGACTTCCAACTGGTTGCCTCCTGGTTATATTCAATTTTCAATTTTATTCCATTTTATTTACATAGCGCCAAATCCCAACAACAGCCACTTCAGGGTGTTTCCTGTATTCATGTAGAACAGGAAGGCTGCTGAATGCTAACATGTAATAATGTGAATTTCTGGCTATGCAGACTACAACAGATTTGAGGTAACTTTATCTTGTTGTGTAAAACAGATATTGACAAACAAACTTTGAGGACATAATTTGTAGCTAAAAAAAGGTAATAAATTGCTATACATGTTACTGCAAACCTCGCAATAATACTGTATCGTGAGTGAAGTAATGTGATAATATCTTATGGGGTAAATTGTAAATATACTGGTTCTTATATAGAACTTTTCTATCCTGAGTATTCACAGCGCTTTATGAAACTTGCCTCATTCACCCATTCTCACTCATTCATACCAACACTTTTTTCTACGGAAGTGTTTTCTGTCTAACTTTTACACACATTCATACTCTAGTGGATGCATCGGGCAACAGTTTGGAGTTAGTATGTTGCCCAAGCTGGGGTACAGCTAGGAGATAGACCTGGGTTACAGGGTGTCTGGTGATGCCCACCTCTTTTCACAGCACCATTTGTACAATTTCCACTTCCTGAGGTACATGTAAAACTTGACTAAAACATCAAACTTACACTAATTCACCAAAACTTAATGGATTGCAAAGTACAACCTGCTCCACTGAGTAGAATAGTACGTGAAACAATGGAACATACACAGCAGAAACATAATTGACAGGATAGAGTTTTCTGCAGTGGCTGAACTTACTTTAACCTTTCATATTAGTTTAAGATTGCCATTGTAGCACAAGAACACTTGTGCTGAAGAGAACTGTATTTCTTTCTAAATCTTTATTGTTTTTAAAGTTCAACAAATGGAAGGCTATTCGTTATTGTATGTGATTGATTTCAGCATTATATAAGACATTTCATGTAGGATACATCAAAAAGTGCTTCAACAATTGATGTCATGTCAGGAGCTCATTCATCTCCTTCTACTCATTAATAATGCACTGTTCTTAAATCTGGTCCTACATGCTTTTTGACAAAATCAGTAGCTCTCTTTTCTTTTCACTTTCTTGCAGCATGAAAGGCCAACTTGTAATTCACTTCAATAAATCATGGAAAGACAGTTGACATTTTATTGACTATGCATTCATCTGTAATCAAATTATACATACACAAAGATCTCAAAACATTCTATAAGAATATTGTTACTCATCAATCATGACTAATGGTGGCCATGGTCTAATTCTGTCTTACCTGAGACTCATAGGGCAGAAAGGCTATGTGGATCTCAGTCAAGGCCTTCATCGCTTTAGAAGCGCGGGATTTGGTCAAGAGTCCAAATAAAGAGTCTGGGATTGCTGCAAGGAATTGAAGACAAACATATTGGTTTACTTACATAAATTGTAGGTTTTACAAAGTAAGAATTAAATGTTTAATTTATTTTATCTGCTTTGCTTAACATGGCGTTTATTGTTCTAGCTTCTTTTTCCTTTTCTGTCCAAAATAACACATTTGAACAAAGGAGTTTTTTGGGGGGTTTTTGAGTGAAAATTGTAAATAACCTGAGCCACATTAAATCAGTCTTACTTGAAAGTATAATTAAGCACATGTAGTTTTCTGTCCATATTTACAATAATACTGGGCAGCTTATTAAAGTCAAACTGTCACGTCTGCCATGGCAGACGAGTGGAGGTGAGAATTAGGACCCAAGATTCAGGCAGCTGAGATGCAAGTGAGTTTATTTAATCCGGAAGGAGAACCAAACAGACATGTAATGGGCAAGAAACAAAACCTAAGAACAACCTAAACTGGGAACAGCTAATCAAAAACAAACCTGAAACCTAGAAACTGGAAACAGAGATGCAGGGAGACGACACAGAATGATGCAGGAAAAACACAGGATGATGGAGGGAGATAACGCAGACAAACCAGCAACGAGCACGAGGTGACACACACTATAAATACACAGACAAGAACAAGAGGAAACAAGGAACAGGTGGCCACACAGCTGGAACTAATTGGGGAAGACGAGACCAGGAAGCAAAACAGAATACACCCACATGAGACACACATGCACAAAAAGCTAAAACACTCCAAAGGAATGGAAAATAAGCCAAAACACAACCAAGGTCACATAGTGAAATACTATGATACTGACATGCATGATGGAAAATATGTGGTGCATTCTATAGCTGTTTGAGGACCAGGACTTGTTCAGGGCCCCTGTTGTTGTCTCATTTGCTCTGACTGATTTTTTCAAATTAGATTCCTTTTTTGAAAAATAAATTTAGGCATACTATATTCACGTGGATTTGCCACGAGTTAAATCACTCTAACTGTGCCCACTTGTCTACAAAGCAAAGCTGCAGTGTGGCCTTTTGGACTTGGGCGAATGTGTTTTCAGTGTTCTATGATCTATTTTGGACCAGCACTGGTGTTTACTCGTCATTGTGACTCCTCAAAGAAGAGCCTATTTTGCACTGATAAAAGCTGCTTATTATTTTACATTTTGTAAAACTTGAAATTTTAGGATATTTACTTTCAGTTACATTCATTCAATTGTATTTATTTCCCAATGGAAAAAAGAAACAAAGACAAAACAGCATCATTCAGTCAGTAATAGCTGCAAAACTATATTGACAAATCTTGATGCATGCTCAATCATCCAGGTAAGTAAAATCTAAAAAAGTTGATTCTGTTCATCTGGATGTAGCGTTTTCAGTGGGAGAAACGTTTCCTCACTCATCCAAGTGACTTCTTCAGTCTCAGCTGACTGCAGGTTTCCCCAATCTTATAAACAGTACATTTGCATAATGACTGAAACCAGCCCACTGAAGGAACAATGAGCTGGGAGGTCAGTTCCTCAATCATAATTATGCAAATTCTCATGACCACTGATCAAAGACCACTGATCAATGGCCATGAGTACCATTCACAGAGAGTTGGGGAATGGCTGCAATCACAGCATTGTAAGATGGTGAAAGATGTACCCTTAGGCCCCCTCCTCGATTCAGAGATG
>VUQG01030037.1:0-21768 GCA_015106755.1 Etia nguti | reverse complement strand
AAACTAAACAGCAAAAAGAAGCAACTCAAAGGTGTGAAGCAGGCGGTCGGGCAGGTGAACACAGAGATGGACGGACAGACAGACAGGGCAGGTCCTACCTCCTCAATCTCCTGGTTGCAGGAAGGCATGGCAGGGAAAATGCAACAAAAGTTAAGAGGCAGGAAAAAAAATGCTCAGAGCTTCCAAAATCATAGAGGAAGATCCAGAGACATGAGCAAAAACACCGAGGAGAAATGCAGGCACTGAAAGAAAAGAAAATCCTCCCTCCAACACAAAATAAAAATGCTGAGCATGTCTTTACATAATTTATCAGCTTATGTGATGTCTAGTTAGATAGTTGCCGATTTAAATCAACACTTTGATCAAGTTATTGTATTTTCGTATGTCTTGCTCATGATTTTATCTAATATGACACATTCATTGAAAAATCTGAGGTATTTTATGGACTGAAATATTCAGATGGCTCTAAAACATAAATCTGTGTGTTCACTACGGAGTGATGTTAGCCTAGCTTAGCATAAAGACTGGAAGGAGGAGCAAAAAGCTCACTAATCAACACGTAATTTTAAAAATGTAATCAGTGCATAAAATATTGCAAATACAATACAAAACAGCTTGATTGTTCTAGAAAACATCCGTCCATCCACCAGATATTAGCTAACATCCTAAATGTTTTTCTTTTCAATGCTTTGAATACTTGTAATGTCTTTTTGTCAGTTTTTGTTGTACTGCTCAAGAAGGCAAATGGCCAAAATTACATCATCATAAAAGACCGGTACCAAACATGATGACAAAAAGGTTTAAATATTCCTGAAGATATTTTTGGCTTCTTCTAGATTAGCTTTCCATGACTCACAGTTTAAAATAATCTTCATTTTGGGGGGAGCATTGTGTTCCAGTGTACCCCCTAACTATCTGGAACAAGTTTTGGGCCCTCCCCTTTAAGGACACTCTTCCTTTAAACCAACTTTTGATTGACTGCCCCAAACAAACCAAAGGTCTGAGCAGCAGGTGGGTGAGGGTTCCTTGTGCCTGAGATGACCGTATATGGGATATCTGCTCTCACCGACACCATTAAGAGCCAAGACAGATTAGAGCGGTCTGAAGCCTGAGCTTTTGGCTCACAGGGATTTTGCACATATACTGACCTCATTTGAAACTTGAGCATGCACCACTGTAATAGTATATATGTCTCAGAAAATAAGAAAAACGTGTATCCTCTCCATCTAGAAAGTTTTTATGCTTAATAGGTAGTCAAAACCTCTTGAAAAGCCCCATCCTAATTATTTGTGTATGCAAACAAAATTAGTATAAAATATGTATCTGTATATAAATAACAACGTTCATAGGAATAAAGATGAAGTCTGGGATTTTAAGTTGTTGGAAGGAATGTTTTCCTTCCTGTTTCTCTCTGTTTTACAAAAAAAATAAGTGTTAAATTAAATGCATATAATTTTTAATGTAGATGGGTTTGTGTAGATGTCTGCAGACATGAGAGTACAGAGAGGAAGTATTTTGTCTCCACTATTTATGTAATCTTAACTGTAATTACTCAAAAAAAACAACTAAAAATAATCTGATATAAAACTGGGGGGAAAATAAAACAATCAGTAAGCACCACAACCTGAGAAGGGGCATTTTTAAAAGGAGTAAAACCATCCTACAGAACTTAATTTAGACCCAGGTCCCTCTGGTCCCTGTAGTGCAAACACAAGCAGAACAAGTGAGTTCCTTAAAAGGCTCTAGTACCACAGCTGGAAAAGATGAAGAGTGAGCTTCTTTCACCGAAAACGGTTTCTAAATATGAACCTTCTGATCTCATCTAGTGAAGAAAGGGAAATCAGAAATGATCATTTGTCAGATAAAATGATAAGTTAGTGTGGAAAAAAAAAGATTATTTAGATTATTTTAGGAAAAAACTCAGTGTCTGAACAGACTCCTGAGTCACAAACTCTGATAGTTATTTCAGTGTGTTGCCCACAGGGGGCAGTGTGGGTTAAAAATCTGACTGTTCACCAAAGACTAGTCCACATCTCTGCGACAGAGGAAACTACAGCCCAAAATAACACCAATTATACATAATTTTCATTGTTGATTTTCATCTACTGAGTCATACTGACATTAAATAGACTCCTGTATCATAGCACACAATTAATGTGGCCATAAATGTACAAAAAAGCTTTTATTGCTACATCCACTGTGCATCCTTTTTCAGGCAAAGCTGTTTAAAGACAAACTTAAACGTATGATGATGACATTCAGGTTCGTAGTTAAATCTGTGTGTTAGAATAAAGAAGCCAAGTGGAATATAAAAAAAAACAACCCACTGTAGGAGTGAGAGGAAGTAGAAGTGCAGTAAGAAATCTAGGTCAAAATTCACACACATAGGGGCAACTATTGTCAGACTGTTTTTAGGTCAAACAACATTCAGTTATGGATATAAACACACAGAGGAAGACCCAATCATGAGCTATTAAACCATAACCTGTCATTTACTGCATTTCATTATGTGTGATTATTCTTCTTGGTCTGGAATATGTAGGTTCAGCTCCGTCACAGCTTTAAAAACAACTTCCGTTATACCAGTAAAAAAAACCACCACTACAGCTGTTGTTTTTAATGGATGGCAGTAAAATAGAGACCCATTAAGTTCCACAGTCAACTTTCTTCCTTATACAATCTTTTAGAAATGTTTCTTCCACATCCCTAATGCTGCAAGCATGGGGACAGAAAAATACACAAATTACTAAAAACTAATAGAAACTTTAAAAAATATATGTTTTTCTTTAAAAAAAAAAAAAAAAAGAAGAAGGACATCCCTGATTTGAAGTTCTCTTTAAATGAAGCACTGGGATTGGATAAAACAGATTCACCTAAAATCCAGCAGAGCGCAGTAAACATTTAACATGATGTGTGCAGCGGTGGATGAGCAGCAGCGGTTCAGCAGCAGCAGCGTGCTGTAAAACTCTTTTTCTGGACTTTAGAAAAAGCTTGTGTGTGTTTTCTGTTGGCTGTTGTCAAAGCGTGAACCAAAACCCGACTCCTGACAGGCGGCAAAACTCTCGTCGGCTCCAAATAAATGTTGGTTGTAACTCTACTGCGATCTGTCCTCGTCTGCAGCTTCTGACAGCCTCCCCCACCTCACCCAAAAAACTCCCCCCTTTCTCCACCCAAAACCCCACATCTGACAGTTGCTCGGCTCTAATGCACAGACCCTCCCCCCCCCAACCGCGCCGTCTCTGTTTGTGTGTGCGTGTGTGTAAGCTGAATCCCGACAGACAGCACGGAGGATGAATTTGTGTGGTGACAGCTTCAACAGACGCTCTAATAAAGTACTTTTCTGTTCTCTCCTGCTCTTGTTTGTCGTACCGAGTTCATGTGAAGTCTGCAGACGAAAAGAAAAAAATGTTTTCACATGAATGAACCGTGAAGGTGCATTTATTCGACCTGACCGGGCATCCCATCAGGAACAAAACCACAGAGAGAGGAGAGTCGCTCCTGAACGACACCATATGTTTTTATCATACTTGGAAGGGTTTCAGAATAAACCCAACCTTAGAGAATAATTAAACAGTAATTTGGTGGAATAAAGATGGTGATTTGACATCAGAGAAAAAAAAAGTGCAATATAAATTTAAAAAAAAAAAACATTTTTATGTCTGTCTTTGGCTTCGTTTTTCAGTTCGAAAAATAGTGGGAATTATCAAAGGGTGACGCATCAGAGGCCTTGACTGACAGCGAGGACGTTAAAACGATGCTCTTATGCAGGCAGCTCACCAACTACAGAAAACAAAGTTAACAGTATCATAAAAGCTATCAGTCTTATAGCTTCAGGACCAGGTGTACTATCTTTTGGGAGAAGCTGGCTAATGATAAGGTGGTGCCAGGTAAGATAAAGAGGAATTTGGAAACCAAACATTTCCTCTGAAATTTGGCTTCAAGTGAGTGCTGGGTCTGAAACAAAGGCAGCAAGACCAAGAGCTGGACGGCGTTTAAGCATCTGACAAAGTGACAGAGGTAAGGTAGAGGTTAAAAAAACAAAATGGATTGATTTAAAAGAAATTAAAAAAGCCACACAAATTGCATAAATTGTAAGATTCCCCAAAACACAGCTGATCTAACTCTGACACAGAGTCTGCAACAGGTGGATGGTGCTTCTTTAACCCCCCAAACACAGTCAAATGTCTTACTTTTTTAATATTATAACCAAATTCAGATTATTTGCTGACAGTTCTAATATGTAAAGTAGAGTTGTGACACTAATGCACAAAAAGAAATTGTTGGGCTGTAAAAAGTGCCTTTGTCTGGCAAAGCAAAGATGTCAGATGACGCGGGGTGGGTGTGGGTGTGCTTTCAAACTCTGAATTCCCATTTGATGTGGGTGAAAAAGTCTGAAAATCACTGCATAAAAAAAGCAACAGTTTTGATGACCAAATGAGCAAAAATATCAAAAATGGGATGATTCCATGTGTCCTAATGGAATATTTTGTTGTTTCTATCATAGCAAATGATACTTTTGGAAGAACTGCCTGCTGATGTTTCACAAAACGACTGTCTTACCTCTTTGATCTCGTCTTTGGCCTGCTGCAGTTTGTCTGGTTTGTTGGTGAACTGCAGTTTGGCTTCAGCTTCCCGTTTCTTCTGCAGCAACATCTGACTGTCCTGCCACTTCTGCCACGTCTTCATACGGTGATCAAACACACCCTGACCAAACACACACACACACACACCCAAACACACACACACACTTGTAATTTCTGTACTTAAAACCATCAAAAATTAACAAAAGCTCTCAAGAGAACGTGAAGAAACAACTGCTGTGACCAACAAGTCTAATGTGAATTAGTCTAAAACCCATTTGTACCACAAGATGGCGCAGTGAGTCGATGTAACCTTTATCTAAGCAGCCAGGTCATTATGAACACATCCTTATTTGTAACAATGAAAAAATGAACAGCTTATTGAAGAAAAGCAGCTAAAAATATCAAAAACTGCACTTTCTATCTTTTTATCCTCCATTTTTCAGACAATAAGTCTTGATGACAAAACCCAGCAAGTAATAGCACCAGCTGGTGGTAGCTCAAATGTAGTTCTATGCATCTTAGGCAGCTCTGCCATGTCCCAATTAACCTCTCATTCTTTTGTAGTGGGAACGTCCAGCAGTGGTAAGTCGTACCTTCACAGCGGTGAGCAGGCGGACGTAGTCACCCAGCAGCTCGGAGAAAAGGTAGAAGTCAGCGTTGGCCTGGTCCTGGTGCAGCTGATCAATCTTCTCCTCCACCTCAGCCAGCTGGGACAGTGCCCGAGACAGAGCTGTGTGGTCCTCGCTGTTCCCCAACATGGCCGCCGACTTGGCAAACTGCGCCGTGTTCACGGATAGCTCTGGAGAGGAGCGAGAGGAGTTTAAGACTTAAAGAGTCAGCCACTTTACAGGGTCTCTACTCACAAACAGAGGAAGAGTACGGACATTTTATCAGAACTTTTATATTTAATTTATATGTTAAACACTTTTCAGGTGTTTGCTTGTTTTCTTTTGTTGGGCTTAATACAGTTTTCAGCCTCTGTTTTCTGATAGATTCAGGATAAGATTACATACAGAGAACAAGAGAAGACAGTGTCAAAGAGAAGAAACACATCTGTTTTGGTAAACACTAAGCGTACCTTTCCTGTGACAGACCAGAGACTCCACGCTGGTGTGAAGTTTCCTCAACTGAACGTCCAGATTCTCAAAATGCTGCTGCTTCTCCTCAAACCACTGACACAAACACACACAGACACACCCAGTCTTCATTTATCCAGTGTTCCCTTCTGATTTTCATTCCTTACCGTTATCTTTCCTACTTTATTTCCCTTTTCTTGTCACTTTCACCCCCGCCCGCATTTCCAATTTTTTGCTAATCCAGCTGTTTCTCTCCTTCCTTATTTAATTTTCCTGTTTTGGTTTACACTCATTCTTTCCTTTCCCCAGCTCCGACCCACTTCTAGATTTCTTTCACGTTTCCCTACTTTTTTCCCCCATCTTCTTTCTTTTTGTCCTTCCTGTCCATCCTTAAGTTTCATCACTACCTTCTGTTTATACTTCCTTCTTTCTCCCTCCTCCATCTTTTCCCTATTCATTTCTACCCACACCTTATATTTTAAAATGTATTTCTTTTATTATCACTTCCCATTTTGTTCTTCCTTATTTTCTCGTTTCCATCCCGTCTTCCCTCCTTCTCATTTCACCCTTTTTAAAAAATCTTTTTTCATTCCTCATTTTCAGTAGTACCTCTCCACACTCTTTATTAGTCCCTATTCCCCTAGTCCAATTTCTTCTTTCCTTCCTTCATTATCTTTTTCCTCTCTTTCCTGTCTTCCTTATGTTCTCCCATCTTCCTGTACGGGATGTACGCTATATTCATCCCTCCATTTCCTTTCCTCCTTCACCCCTTCCTCTCTACCCATCACTCACAGCATCGGACTCGTTCATCTTGATGGTCATCTTGTTGACTGCATCTGCCGCCTTGTTGACCATTCGCAGAAGTCCGGCGCTGCTCAGAGCCTGAGTGCTGACAGCCCGCGGCAACTACACAACAAGCAAACAAACAAACAAGCTCAGGTTCTCGTTACCTTTTTATTTATTTAGCTAATTTCAGCTTATTCCTGCTTTCCATTTGTCTCATGTTTACTGCATATGTTGCGTTTATTTGCTGTCTCTTTGATTTTGATTGTTTCCACCTTCCTGATCACCTTGTTCCTTGAGTTTTTCCCCCCCTACTACTGTTTTCACTTCCTATTGTTTCTCCTTCCTGTTCTGTCTTTTGCTCCAAACATCTGTGGTCTTTTCTCCTTTCCTCTCTGATTGTCTTGTCTACCACATTTTAGCTCCAATCAAGTTTAATGCAGTTGTTTATGTGTTGATCGTCTTTTACGGCTACAAATACCATCACAGAATCCATCGCATCAGAATGAAAAAGCTGGGACATCCATTTGAAAACAGCCTCATTTTTCTTCATTCTGGAAAAGTTTACTTTTTCCGGACATACAGGGTTTTCCTGTGACGGTTTACTTCCTCCCCCCCTCCACTCCAATCTCATTTAGCAGGAGCGGCTGCAACCGGAGGACGGCTGCGTCCCCGGGGCCCTCAGTTAAGGGGGGACGAGGGTAAATGAGTTGGGGGGGGGGGTGAAAATAGCTTTCAATTGCAGCTCGGTGCCATTCACCCCCTCCCTCCACCCCTCCCTCCTCTGGTTGTGTTTCATTAAGCGGGCCAGACGGACCGACACGCTCGGTCAAGCGTCCGAGCAATTCACCTGTTAAATCTGTGACACAAAGCCATTTATTCTGGACCCAACGACTGCAGCTGTTTCACAACACAATCCCACCAACAGTCAGGTGGGTAGCAGGGGAGGAGAGGAGGGAGTGGGGCAGGGGCAGGATAGTTTGAATCCGATGTTGCAGAGGATTTAGTCGGAGTGGACAATAAAACAAGGAAACAGAAAACGCCGCAGGCTGTTAAACCCCAAGGCAGTTTTTGGAAAGCTCGGTTCACAGCAGCGACTCTGGGCTTCGACCTTGTCGGGACATTTTCCCACTGGTTGGGAAAAAGAAGTGAAGAGATTGGAAAAGTGAAGGCTTTTTTTTTTTTGTGCCTTTTTTTAAAGGAGGTTTTGTTTGTTTTTTGCTCTGTTAGAGCAATCTACCTTCAGGTTTGAATGAAGAAAGATGACACGTCTGACATTTACATAGACACCATTAGTCCTCAGAGGCTGAATCAAAATAGTACCCTGATCTTTCAACTATGGTCATCCTGTAGTTCTGCTTCTAGCAGGCCTATGGACATTCGGATAAACAACCTTTATGGGGAAGTTGTTAGGCAAGTTGTGGTGGCTCAATAGCACCCCCTATTGGTCATATTACTAATGATGTAAAAACAAAAATTAAAATTACACACAAACAGTATAAAGAGGTGTGGACTGGGACAAGGCGGCCCACCATGATTGGTTGAAACAGTGGAGATGGCCCAGTTAAATATGCAAAGAATATATAAATTAAACAAATTAAACTATATAAATGTTACCATATGCATCCAAATTATGTAAATGTTTCAATTTGTTTGATTATTGATGTTGAAAGAGTTTTTCTAATCACATTGGTACAGCAGTTGTTGGGTTAGGACATCTTAGTTTCACTGCAGTGTAGTATTAGACAGCAGTCTCTTATGGATGTGAGGGCTCATTAGCAGTTGTTCCTGGTACTACTGTAGATGCAGCAGCAGTCCAGACAGATATAACATCGGGTGTGTTAAGAGATTTTATTGGATAATCCAGTGTCAGTGGAAAAAAAAAAAAAGAACAAATAGGCAGCTGTCATTGCTTCAAGCCGGCCCACAGCCTGTATAATTTTATTGATGAAGAAAAAACAAACGTATTGACCTATCAGCCCACTAGTGCACTGGCCCAACCAGCAAATGCCCAGTGTGCCAAATCACCGGTCCAAAGATGGACATAGTGTTCAAACCCATGTTCAAATCCCTTAAACTTGCACTCTTTTTAATGTCCAGCAGGGGACGATGCCCAGATTCTAACAGTGAAATCATTCAGCTCATTCCTCTAATCGTCACTTGAGACTGGATTCAAAAGCAAGTCAGTCCACCAAGCTGGCTAATAGTATGAGATAACCTTGAATTAAAATCAAGGCTTCAAATGAGACTTCATTAACAGGTTAGTGACATCACAGTGGCTAAATCCATCTTTTCTATACAGTCTATGTTTACTATTCTACAGCGTTCAGCTTTACCGTGATGCATCATAGGAGAAATCCTTAAGAGCTGGATATCGATACTCAGCTCCAGCTACTCATAGAGTTTGCTGCACTAAAGGTTTTCTCTCAAATAAGGTTTAGTGTGGAAGTGCTGGCCGTTTTTAATGCATGAAATACCATCTCTTGTTTGTCTGGAAAGTAAATGGACAAACACTTGTGTAGAGAAATAAATTGATTTTTCAGCACACCTGATTCAAAAGTTTCACCGCAAACAAACTGCATGTCATAACCAAACGTGCTGCTCTGAGTTTTAACTCAGTTTTTAGCGTTAAAGTAAAAATTAAACTCCAGAAATAGAACAGACAAAAGCAGGAATGAGGTCTGACTCCAGGTTTGCAGGTTGTGTTGATTTTCTGCAGTGGAGCGTTGAAGCAGTTTCTAAATAATGATGCAGACTGGTGCCCACCGTTACATTTAAAAGACACTGGGCTGAAGTAAGTGCTGCTGCTAAAAGTACATCAGTTCAGTAGGGAAAAGTGGAAGCGCAGAGATGTGATGATAATGAACAAGTTTGCTGAGGTTTGTCGGAAGTCCTGCCTGCACTGACTGACGCTGATGAGTCCAACAACTACAAGCAAAAGGTGTCATTTTTCTTATTTACCTCTGAGCTCTCCAAAAATTGCAGAACATCAGGATCCTTCAGCAGGATGGGATGCTTCACCGTTCTCATCAGATATCTGAAAACAAGAAGAAATATGAATCAGAAGACAAACGTTTCTTTTTATGAAGGTTGGTTTCCAGTTTCCGGTCTAATGACACCATTCTCCATCTCAGATGACATTGTCAGTAATCAGCGTCTTCTTTGACACGATTGGCTGGTGTTTAAACTCATTATTTTGCAATTCCCAGCTCTGTTTTTATATGTGCCATTCAAGGAGCTCTAATTAAAGAAAAGCACTTCCTCATGCAATGATTCCAAAACATACCACTCGAGTTTTACACATTTTCTGATCTGTCCAGTGGTGTGAAATAATTATATTTGATGTTGCTCCTAAAATTACAACTACTACAAATCATGGGCAGCTTATAGGCCAAGAACTGGCAGGATCACCAACCTTGCAACGTTTGCATTTCAGTCTGGATTTTGGAATATTTTCTTAAAATTTATATTATAAGATGGGGTTGTCACAATATCAGACTTTTACTACAAGTCACCGTTCCTAAAAAGGCAAAAAGTTAAAAAGAAAAGCATCAAACTGCAGGGAGTCAATCAGACCAGTGACAAACTCATGTCAGGGAACAGTAGTGCAGGTTTAAGGAGTGAGCTCTGAAAGCAGGCGAGAGAGAAGCAGCAGCAAGAAAAAGGCAACAAAATTGTTTTAAATTAAGAAGGAACACCTCAGCAGTCTCTGGAGCTTTATTCAACAATGTCACAATACACTAATTCACTGAGTGGGTTTGTTGTGGGAATCGAATTTTCCCTGTTGTGTGAGAGAAGCTGCGGCAGCCAGAGAAAAATAAATGTTTTTAGTCTCTTCTTTAGTCATCCTTAAAGCATGTAGATAAGCTGTGGCTGCAAACTCAAAGTCAGTTAAACTTAAGAGACATCATTCTGTCCATTTAGGAAGCATCAACCATCACCTCATTTGGTGCAAATGATAGTGACAACAGGTGTGCCGGAGACACAACAAGAAAACCCCCAGAAGAGGAATTTCTCATGTAGACAATCTTTTCAAGCTGGCAAATCTATTTGTTACACTTCTCGACTCTCTTATTACCTGAAGTCATTTTCACTCATGTAATATTGAATTTCACTAGACATCACACCTGACCTTGAGAAATGTCTGAGCCAATAACACTAAATAGACTTTACTTTGTCCGCACCAAAGTACAAAGTCCATGTCATGTCCAACTGAGCCCATGTGAGACTAGCAAAGGTAACTGCCTGAGAACTCATAGTGAGCTCTAGACGGGCAGTACCCCTCACAGGATGCTAATCTTTGGGCCCTGAAAGCAACACAAGTGCATGATTTAATGAGCCAAATTTATTCTAAAAAGAGAGGTATTTAACATTTTCAGCGCATCGACGATGGCTTCTATTCTGCCATTGGACTCTTTAATCCTCCCAAAGTTTAAATTTCTATATTCTGTAGACACCCCTCCACCTTTTCCCAGTTTCTGCCTAGATGTAAAAATCAATTCATTGTTGGTTTGGTGTTTGCACAGCATTTGCTGATGGAGGGAAAAAAAAAATGTGTGAAGTGTTTTTCAAACAACATATGCTTGTTGTTAACCTTAAAAATTTCCAGTAATGTGTATTGTTGATCTTATTAACTGTGTGTGTGTGTGTGTGTGTGTGTGTGCCCCCATCAGGGTGGAGTTCTGAGCAGCAGCTCTGCGCTCCATCAGCTGTCACTGGCTGACCTTCCTGTCAATCAAACAGCATCAGTAAATGGCAGCAGAATGTCAGCCCCGCCCTACTTGTCCTCCCTCCACCCTTCTGCTCAGTATTCAACATAAAACACACGCACACACACAGATGGATGCTGTGATAATGATGCACCTAATATTTGTGGTTTAACCATCCTTTATTTACAGTCTGAAAAACACTAATGGCTGCATTCAGTTTAGCAGCTTCAGGTTCAGGCAAAATAAAAGTCTCCTGTGAAAAAGGCCCTTTTTCCACTTTTGATGCAACAGTTCTGCAGTTCTTTTTTGTTTTTTTTGTTTTACATTTCCAAGTCATTTTCTTTCCATCCATCTATCAGTAATCCCCTTTTTAGGTAATTCTGTTTCTCTCACATTTTTAGACTTTTGAAACACCACACAGATTATAATTAAATACCTATTTCATCATCATTCTGGGTGAACAATGATGGAAAACAAACTGTACAGCTGTACATAACAATAACTCCCATATATATAACAAATCAGCACATCTACCACAAATACAAAATATCCAGAAAGAGACTAAAAGCATCCACAAAAAAGTTGCAAATGTATTTAATTAATTTGATATTTCCTATACAGTCCCTATACAGTTCCTATAAGTTTAAGACCACTTAAATAATGGCAAAAAACTTATTTTGCATGGTTGGATCTTAACAAGGCTCCAAGTACAGCTTCAACATGCAACAAGAAGGAATGGGAGTGAGACAAAACATTTTTTTGAGCATGCAGTTAACTGAAAACAACACTTAAGCTGAACCAGGCTGTTTTACAGCTGATCAAAGGTTTAGGACCGCATGCCTTTAAGAGGCCAAATCTGTGGAAAAATGTGGATTCATTGTCATTTTCTGTCAGGTAGTCACACTGTCATGACGTTCTGAAAAAAAAACCTCTCTTTTTGAACATGGTCGGGTTGTTTAATAATTTAATTTATATTTATCCTCAAATATTCTTGACTTTCTAACACATTAAAAAACAGAAAAAAAGAACAACAAAGAGCTTTTAGCAGCAAGTGTGTTTGAGTGCATCAGAGATAATTGATGTAAAACTGCTCCCAACGTTACACCATCACCACATGATGATGATACAATGCAAATGTGGGCTGTGATGACTCATATTTCCCAGTAATCTGATTTCTATAGATAATAAACCAGAAAATGCTCGACAGCAGGTCACTCATCACACACAAACACTCATTTTTCATGTTAAATTTCTGAGGACAATCTTTCATACCTCTCGAGTGCCGACCTCCTCTTCTCTACAAACTCGTTGGATGACTGGTCCTCCTTCCCCACCTTCACCTTTGTCATCCCTGCACAAGAGGAGAAGCTCATTAACGCAACTGAATAACAAACAGGTTAAGGACGGGACATTTACATGAACACATGTATGCATATGTTATCAGTTTTCTCACAGCCTCCTCATGCTTGTATAGTCTTGTTTTTCCTCTCTGACATTAATATTATTTTTTCAGTGTATTAATAACTTAAAAACATGTAAGTAAATATTTTGCATTAATACGTGCAGTTTCCTGTAAACATTTTACATATTAAAACTCATTTTATATATTTATAACATTATAACAATACATCAGTATTTCACATGCTTTTTCATACACCCATTATACAGATCTACTGTCCTTTGCCAAATTAAATGCTTAGCTAGGTAGCTGTATTTAAGGATATTTAAATATAGATAATCATGCTCAAGGCAGCATAGATACATTTGTGTGTCTAGTGGTTAGGGGTGCATTTCACAGCCCGTTCCCTGACAGTTAATTTGGGGCTTTATCTCACTGTAGTTTAACTCTAGGCAGCCCACATTATCTGGATACAAACCCTCTGATAGGTGTGACAGAAAAGTATTGTTAGGTATAGACACTTTGGACAGTGTCATAATTGTGCCAACTGCCAAAATAGATTTGAAATAAACCAATTCAGATGCAGTTAAAGAGCAGACTTTCAGCTTGAAGTCACGGGGTTGGAAAAAAAACAAAACAATAGTGCACTGTCGGTGAGGAATTTCAGACATTTGTATACATAGACAGTTCTGCATTTTCAGGGGTTCAAAGTAAATTCAATAATTCATAGATTGGTTTCACATGATAAGTTAAAATTATTAGACTTTTTTAAACATTTATGGACTTGGTTGGTGAGGAGGACCCAAATGCTCTGTTCTTAGTGAGGCTGAGGGATGGTTATCACTTCCCAGTGCTGTGACTAATGACCGATTTGCTTCATCTGTGCAGGTCTTAGATTGCAGTTAAAATGAAGTTAATGAAGAGATTTTTTTTTTTTTTTTTTTGCAGATACTGAAATCTACCCAGGAGGCGAGCAGGTGCAGCATGTCGCGCTGTATTTACTCACCTACAATACTTTTCTCCGGTGCAGGGGGGACGATGTAGCCTATGTGCAAGTACTTGGAGGCCAGTTTACTGTGCAGACCCAGAAAGTCACTGAAACGCCTTTTTACTGCAAACTCATTTCGCTTAAACAAGGACATGGAGGTCTGAACGAGCGACATAAAAGACAGAGAACCATAAATTATGGGTAGAAGAAAAACAACGTCTGAAATATGAGTTTGGCAGGCCTCTAAGGCTTTCAGCCATGGCAGCTTTTAGGAAGTGTTAATTTAATGAATACATTTTTAAAAACACAATTAAAAATATTGATTTTTTGATTTGTAAAATGTTTTTCTCCTAGCTAAAGAGAACTGAACATTAAAGCAATGTTTAAAAAGAGAATTATTAGAAATATAAATTACAAATATAAATGTTAAACAAAGATCAACATTATATGAATATGTTGTATAAAAATCTCACATTGGTCGTCACTTTGTAGGCCATATATGCATTCATCCCGTCACCTGGAACACACACAGAAAGCTGATTCACACTAAAATAATTATTTTAATTACTCCATTATATAACTAGTATTTACACAAACCAGTGAAACACACACAAACATATTGTGTCACTCTTAAAGAAGTAATAATACACCAAGAAAATATATGACTGATGTAACAGGAATACACTCTGATCAGATATGAGACTAGTTAAACTGGTTTCATGTGTTTCCTTGCGGTGATAGACGAGCATCAGCAATTTAATATTTACTGTTCCTTGTTTGACCTTTATATTTATTTAAAGGGACTGTGCCTGTTGAATAAGTAATGACAGAGTTTGTTCAGGGCTCTAGCAGGGCTGCAAAGCTCCAGTGCTAATGCTTAGTTTAATAATTTGCCTGCATGATGACTAAGATTGTTATTAAGCAGACTGTTGGTGTCTACGCTGCATTTTTCTTCATCACTCAGTTTGTGGTGACAGCAGATGAAAACAGAAGAAGCTGATGTGAAATGGGGAGAGGAAATACAAAAAAGTAACAGGGGGCTGATGGGAAATGTAGGCTTAGTGAGTGAGAGAACCGTCTCGTAATGCTGCCACTAAAATCAGTTGCATTTCTCGATCTGGAAGCACCTCGGAGATCTTTGCGTGGATATGTCATGATGTGAAGCCATGTACTCACCAACTTTCTCAGGGTCAGACACCGATATGTGAATGTCAAAAGAATCTCCGCCCTCCTCTTCTTCAATCTACAGAAAATAGGAGCAAAACGTTTCCCAATTTTATTCCTCCAGGGAAATTGTATTAGTGTCTGAGCAAGATGAATATTTAATGAAGGCAACAGGGAAAAAAATGCACTTTGTATATTTAGCAACTGATGTCCTTTAGCTACTAACCAATAACATTACAATAGAAATGTGAATCACACATAAAGCTATAAAGTGTAATCTGAGCATTTTTCAAAAAAACATTTCTGATTATTTTACTTTTTAGACTCCACTCAACACTCAAAAGTATATGTGTGAACAATTCCCCATTCAGCAGGGATTTTTTTTCACTTTCTGCCAAATCCTTTTATAAATTAATGCATGTTTTCTTAAAGAAAGGATAAAAAACAAAACAAAAATGTATTACACCTTCCAAAACAGAAGGAATGCGAGCTGACCAATAAATGTACGTTTTGAAACAATGATTCCAATTTTAATTTTGTGCACCTTTCATGCAAAGTAGCACAAGCGGTTTACAGATAAAGAAAATAACAATACAATAAAACATTAAAATCCTCACCATTCAAACTTTTAATACTGCTCAAAATGCAATTAAAATACAACAAGGAGGCCATTCCACACTTCAATACCATTAAATTCAAGAGTAAGGCAGTATAATCAAAGAGGCATTGTTGGTACATAAACTGAAAGGCAACTGCTGACAAAGGAAGCTCCTACTTCATTGAAGGCTTTATAAGCGAGTAATTGGAGTTCGAAGTATAGCAGCATTTTGAATTAACGCCAACCGTAAGCATTCTTAAGATGTCAAGTACAAAGTGAGCTGCAGTAACCTAAGTCACTTGTAAAAGTATGTGTCAGCATTTCAGCAACACTGGAGTTAAAAATTGTCTCATGTTTCGAAGGTTAAAAGTGATTTTTGTTACCGTATAAAAATGTCTAATAAAATTCAGGTCAGAGTCTCTAAAATTGTTACCAGATCTGGACCTTGTGCTTTTAGACAGAGCAGCTGCTTCGGTCTCTGTCTTTCTGGTATTTTAATTCCACATGTAAAACCTCTCTTTTTGTTCATGATGTTATAAAACATTTTTACATATAGAAGAAGCAGAAATATTTGACAATATTGTATGTAATAATGTTGCTGAACACATACAATGAAAAGAGAAAAGGACCTAGAATACTTCCTTGAGGAACACCATATTCAGTGTCACATTGACTTGTAGAACTAGTCAGGCTCTACACCACATATCACAATATTTATATGGATTTCTCCAGCACTTATATTCATCTCAATATGCCAAAAAGATGCAATTTAAATTTGTCAAAGTAAAATAATTTAAATCTGTGCTAAACCTCTGACAGACTACCAACCCTTGCAGGGCATACCTGCCTCTTGCCATAAAACAGTTATTAAATCTGGTAGTTATTGCACACAATTTAAAAATCCTTAGTTGAGATAACAAAGAAACACTAAAGAAGTTAAACGACCTGCGGGCCTTTATAATTTTATAATAAAAAATGCATTCAAAGAATGCAAGAAAGAAACAAATTTCCAAGCAGAAAAAAATAGAATATAATTATGTTACAATAATATAATATTAATAATAATAATAATAATAATAATAATAGAATAAAATTATGTCACAGATGTTATAATTACTTTTTTGTTTTTTTTAAAGTCTCAAACTCATGAGACTTAAATTAATCTAAATTAAAATAAAATGCAGCAATTAAAAAAAATTTTCCAATTTGAAAATGCACAAATACACAAGAAAGTTGAATTTGATCACCACTTTGTTTAACAAAGACTTTAGAAGAACTGCTGTAGAGTATTAAAAGCCAGTTTTGAGCGCTGTTACCTCATCGAATGAGGAGTGTGTGAACATGTCGTCGTGGGTGTGGCCAATGCGAGGGGTGATGACGGACGTAGGAGGGGTGATAGGGGTGATGGCGGGCGATGGGCCATCGGACAGCAGAACGTCTCTCTCTGGACTGTCCAACGAAACCTCCTCTGTTGCTTCTATAACACCACAGAGACACAACAGGAAGTCACTGAGACTCTGTGTGATTCAGGCTTCATACTTCCAATGACCCATCCTCTGTTTTGACTCTAATGGAACCATAATTTACAAAATGAATATCATTCTGTATTCAGCAAGACTGGAATCCAGCTCATCAAAAGCTCATCAGGAACAACTTTACTGAGGTCACAGACTAGGTGAACAGTGAGGTCATTTTTGCATAGATTTCTGTCCTTCTCTTTGTAGTTACAGGAGTTTAATTTTAATGTGAAAGTGAGTTTGTGGATTCCTACCTGCAAACAGATCCTCTGGATCGTCATCAAAGAGTGAGTCTTGCTTGGGTCCATTTGAGTTGGTGCTGATGTCCTCAGCAGGTAAACTGGCTGGTTGGGACTGCACATTAACACAGATGCAAAACAGTGTGAGATCTTGTGCAACAACGAACAAAGGAGCTTTGGACCTGATGATAAACTACATCAAATATTAATTCTGTGTATAATGAAATCTTATTATGCACAGAGATTTGAATTATTTACCATTTCATGTCTTGCTTCCTTTTGTCACCTATTGATTCTGATAATCCAAACATTTTAGTTTTGATCTTCACTATTTTGGAAGACTGAGATTCTATCATTCATACTTCAGTTAAATAAATACTTTATTAAAATCCAAGTCTGGAGAGCTTTCTGTATTGGCAGGCTAATGCAAAGACTTCAAGAAAAAAAGCCTTTAAAAGGTCCCAAAGTAGCATAAAAAAATGTTTTTGTCTGTTTTCCTCTAGCTCTCCGCTTCTACAATCAGACTTCATATTAACCCATAAAAACCCAGGGTCACACATGTTTCACCGACCGTTTACACCAGGGGTCGGCAACCCTGGGCACGCGTGCCAGCTGTGGTACGCGAAGGGTTAACTGATGGCACGAGTCGCGACACGCAGTGAATTAATCTGAGAACGTGCATTAAAAAATAAATGGCCGGGCCAGCGGTGCGCATCGCAAATAAGCTCGCATAGACACATTAGTTGTGCCGCTTCTTAATGACGGTATCTTACCTAACAACCCCAACTACCAGATTCAACTTGTAATTAAATAAAAATAACTTAGCCTACCGGTGAGAGGGACGTTGCTAGCTGGCAGTTTTTTCAAGCGATTATTTTTCAAGCTCTACATATCTGTGTGAGCAGATTTTCTCTCACACGAAGAGTGTCCTCAGGTAGCCGTCTGAATGCTGGACACTCTAAGACCTGTGTCTCTGAGTGGGAGACCAGAGATCACATTAACATGTTTATCTCTGTATTAACAAACATGCCATATTGGCCCAGTTTATTTTTCTTATCATTGTTGTGAGGAGACCATAAATAGCATTTGCATTTTCTGTTGTACAGTTCATTTGCTGTTATGGAGTTCTTGTTTTTTTCGTTTCAAAATAGCTGATAACTATTCGCTGATAGCTGCCAACATCTGCGAACAAATATAATTCTATAAAGTTGTTCTATACAGTGTGTAACTGTTAATATAGAGCGTTATTAAATTTATTGCTAATGCAATCATATGGTACATTGACTTCTGAGGAAATTTTAGATGGCACTCATCATCAGAAAGGTTGCCGACCCCTGGTTTACACATTGAGGAAAGTTCCTGTTAAAGTTCCAACTTTGACTCTCCCGTAGTTTTCCTGACAGTAAAAATGGGTGTGGGCTCTTATGGGTTAATATGTATCTGTTAAAAGTTGACTAATGCAGGCACAGCAGAAATTTCAACAGCCTACATCTGTGTAGCAGAAACCACTGAATTCCTCTTAAAACTGAAGCTGAAGTGTGTACTTTACTCCACATTGTTTCACTTCCAGCAAACTTCTGAGCTCCACGGAGCCTGAGCGTCATTTTCACGTCACAGCAGACTGACTCAAATTTAAGTTCTTTCCTGCCAGCGCGGAAGAAAAGTGGAAGGGGAGCAGCTGCCACATCTGCACAGAAGCTGTGCAGACTCAACATATTCCACAGAAGAAGCAAGGCAAAGAAAAAAAAAGAGCAAAAAGAAAGCTTCCAGCAGTGTGTGTCATCCATCCTGCTGAACCACAGGACTTCCTGCCTGGGCCAGCTGATCCACAAACACTGAAGGTAAAACTGATCGATCAGCAGCACCAACAAAACCTGAACAGGCTGCCTCCTCCAGAGAAACAAGAGACTTCAAAAATTAGAAATGACTCATGCCTCACTACAGACATCACAAGGAGTTCAAAGAATGGGCTACACCATCACTGAATCTTGGATTCAGGCTTCTGCAAATACTGAGTACTGATCTGATAGCAGTGTCAAATTAATAAGCTCTGTTCCTCACAGTGAGGAACTGACTGGGGGTCCTTTCTTTATGTGGTCATCAGCTTTCCATGCCTCTTCTGTTCTATTCATGGACCGTTTACCTACACGCAACCAAAGCCTGCTCAAATGTGATTGTTCAGACAAGAAGAAGACACCAAAAATCCTGCCTACAGACTCTACATATTCATATGCAGTCTTCTGACATTTCCATTGCTTTTTCAGGGAAGAAGAAAGTGATTCTTAGTGACCTAAACACACTCCTTCCCATCATTAACAGTTGACAGTAAATGAATCACTTGTGTAGAGTGTGTCGCAACTTTATTGCTTTAGGAGTGGAGATTATTTTATGTGCAGGTTTCCAGTTTAAGGCCTGATCTCTAACACGCTGATGACATGACTTGAGAAAAGGTTCAGATTAATTAGGTTTCACTGAGGCACTGTTGAGGCAGTGTGAGGAACTATTGCCTCACAGCAAGAAGGTCCTGAGTTCGACTCCACCTCGAGGGTCTACCTTGCCTCTCGGCCTGTGGTAGCTGGGATAGGCTCCAGGCCCCCCACAAAGTTGGATTGGTAGTTTAATCGAATGCATCAAACAACCCAATGTGGGCGACAACATCGAGCTGTCTCTGTGAGGGCTGTTCTGATTCGCTGGTGCACATAACAAACGTATCACTGGGTTATTTGGGTGGCAGGTGGAGCTTTCTCTGGTCAGTGTGGTGGTAAAATACTGAATGAACCACACCTGTACAAACTGAGAGCTCAGCTGGAGTCCCAGGAAGAGAGGAGGGGGAAGAATGAACGAAGGAGAGTTTTTAGCTGAAAGGACAGAAAGAGGAGAGTGTGGAGGCAGAGAGGAGGAAATGAGTGATGATAACGAGGAGCTTCCTCCCTCCTTACTCAGCAAGCACAGAGGGGTCAGAGGAAAGACTGCATGCACACAAACACAGCAGAGCAGCTGCTTCCATTCAACAACAAGTGTTTTACACTTACACAGTTCCAACAAAACTGTGAGGCTTTAAACAAACTTTGAGGAAAATCACAGGAAACTGACAGATAATTCATGAAAACAAAACTAAACGCTGATCTGGATCCTGGATTAAAATCAAACGTGAAACTCAAATGTAATCGTTAAAGGGCCTCAATTTACTAGAAACTACAAGAAAACAAAACAGAAAAACCTGCAGCACAACATCTTTCTCAAACCAAAACCAAGTGTAACCAGGGGTGGATTTTGTGAAGAACTGTCAGACTGGATCGCAGTCGTTTAAGGGAGGAGGAAATGATAATAGGAGGAAATACATAGTGGATTATGATCAGAAACGCACAGGAGAGAATATGCTTCACATTCCTGCAAACCAAAAACAAAAGGGGGAAAGAGGAGGAGTTAAAACTTCAGTGGTCACTCTGTGAGTGTGTTAACCATCCTTCAGTTTACTAGTCCTTCTGAAGAAACATCTGGGCCATGAAAACGTACCCAGGCTGCTAAAATGGGAAGTGCATAAGTGCATAACACACACGCACAACTGAAGAGTGCTGTTGTGACACTCAAGGAAGGCAATCATCACCAGGAAGAAAAACCAGAGTGCTGACATGACAAAAACAGGCCTGTGTAAGAGAACGTGTGTGTGTGTGTGTTTGCGCTTTCCTTCTGCAGACTGGTAACTTTGTTTTCGATTTGAGGTTCCAACAGTTTGAAAGGCTCCTGTTTTTCTGTATGCAAATTCTTTAACATCGTTGGTAATTAGGTTTATTTACCTCTTAATCATAGAACAACAGCATATAAACCACTCCTTCATTTGTTTTTCTGCACCTGCCTGTTTCTATTTAGGGTGAAACACACACCACAGTGGGTTGGGTTGGTCAAAAATGGTCAGAAAGTATAAAGATAGTATAAAGAACACATCAACAAATATATAAAACTGAAAACAAAAAAACAAAAGCTCTTTTATGCATGCAAAGAGGAGGTGCCAAAATCTGTAATTCCTCAAAGGGCCACTTGGCGCTTGTCAATACCCAACTTTTTTTTCCCCCATGATCATGAAGTTAATAAGGGCACGGCAACTTTCACTGACACAAGAAGCTTTAGCTAGCTGAACTGGACCTCTCGATCAAGTTGATATTGGTGACCTCTAGGGCAGTGATTCTCAAACGGTGGTACGCGGGCTCTCTCTGGTGGTACGTGGGAAATCTCCAAATTTTTTTAAGATTAAATAATATAAAATTGTGGAGGTATGTAAAGACCACACGAGAGTTCCCGAGGCTCTTCTGGGAGCCGGAGTCAACAAGAAAACGTCTCCCTGAGCGTGAGTCCTCTATGAAGAGCATCCTTTCCTTATCGCCAGTGGTCGCGGACGCTACAGAGCGTTGGTGGGCTCGTTTCCCTGGGCCTTAAAACTGGAAAGACGGCACGGCGCTGTCACGCTGATGGTAAAAACACAGCGCCTTTTCTGCGGTGCCGCCGTGCCGCGATCCACCATCGACGTGTCGGAGGCCCTCGGGAGAATCGGTGGGGGCGTGGGAGACACTGTCGGTGAGTCGGGAACTATCACCTGGATGCCAAAGCTCCTGGTAGCCAGGAGAATGCGATCCGCTTCTTCTGCGAGTGAACGGTAATCCTTCACGGCCAGCAGCGGGGAGTTGGCGAGGCCAGCTCGCACCGGCAACTGTCGG
>VUQG01030035.1:1405-12771 GCA_015106755.1 Etia nguti | reverse complement strand
TAAAAAAATTCAAAACAAATTAAAAAAAAAAAAAAAAGCCAGATGCAAATTTAAAGTCATATATGGAAGTTAAAATTAATTTTTTTAAACAAATTTGTCAGATGGTTTAATAAACTCACAATTTAAAATAATTTAAAAAATGAATTTTCAGGCTTTAAAGGGTTAAATCTTTGGTTTGTAAGAGATGGCCAATCAGACGAAAGGTAAATGTTTTAAATGTAAAGGAGTTGGTATAGCTTATTTCAAATGAACCGAGAGGCTCCTCGAGCAAAGCACGAGAATGTATATAGAGCTGGAAATGAGTGTGACAGGTTCCCTTTAGATGTATAACACCTGTAGGTGGAATAAGTATGAAAAAGTTAACCATTATTTATTAAATTCGCTTTTATTCATATAGCGCCAAATCACAGTATTTCAGACCAGCTCATCTGACAGCAACAACCACGTCTCGTTTAAAGTTACTTAAATCACCCTCCTTCCCCATTCTGATGCTTAATTTGAATTTCAGCATGTTATCGTTACCATGTCTACATACCTAAATGGATCGACCCGCTGCCGTACGATTGGCTGATTAGATTAATATGCAGTTTAACAGGTGTAACTAATCAAGTGGCCAGTGCGAATGTGCGTATGATGAATTTGTACAGTTCAAAACTTTTATAACTGAAAACACATATGATTGTGTATTGCAATGCTCTGACATCACAGAACACATCTGCTTGTGTTATACAATTCTTTTATTACATCAGTACATTTTCCTGTATATAATACACTGATTTATACAATATCTCTACTATAAAATTAGAATAATCTGATCAAATTCACATTTTCAATATGCAAGTGTGTTTAAAGCGCTTGATATGATGATCTGCTTCTTTGTGATCAAGACAAGTGAGTTTTCTTCCCCATCTACGACTGGTAAAGTTAAAGAGAATTTGAAATGTTCGAGTCTTTGAAAGAATAATGAGAAGTATTAGATTAAAAAAAAAATTATTTATTCTCCAGTGTCTGTACGAGCAGATATCGTTTGGCTTTGATAAAACTCACTTTATTGTCCATCTGCTGCAGGAGTACACAGGAATCTCCAAACACTTTAATTGGTGTGAAAAACAAAAACAAAAAAATAGTAGTCCACGTCAGAAAAAAAACAAAAAACCCCAGAACAAAACAAAAAGATACAATGACGAGAAAAGAAAAATTAGTAAGATTACATCTGCCGCCTGAACAGTATAATTCTAAATATGAACATTTTCATAAATATACCTGTTTGTACATAATGATTTTCTTCATAAAGTGGCTTTCATCGTTACCTACCGCTAATCTACGACTAATCGTTGTGATTATGCAGGTATTATCAGAAGCTAGTTCATGGATCTTTATATTTACACACGGAGTATGTAACTATGATAAACCTGCTTCATATAAAAGGTTTTCTTCACTTCATCCACCCTGAAATCAAAGCTAATCTCTATTTGCTTCCCTACAGCAGCAAAACAAGGCTCTATGGGCAGTTAGCTTACTGGAGTAACTCTGCAGTTTGTAAGAGCCCCTTCCTTATTCAAGTGGAAGACGCATCATGTGATACAACAGCCTAGATTGCATTTTCCAAGCGTGTACTGAAGGCTATGAGCTGCATTTGGATGATATAAAAAGAAGTTAAACAATTATTAAAAAGATAATTGATGATTAAGTGGGACAAAAGAAAAAGTAAATCTAATAAAATTAAAATAAAGGCAAATAATTCAAAAGGCATCTGTCAATCGTGGTCCATGTGAAAAAGTTTGAGTTAGGAGTCGATGAAAGGGAAGTGCAGGGTAACCGGAATAAAACATTTCCACAGCAAAACTGAATTTCCATAAAACTTTAACCCCTCCCCCACAAAAAAAACCCCCTTTCCATTGTCAACAGCAAAGCTTCCTGCTACATGTTCATAAGCTTAACATTTCCAAAAACAAAACGCACCCAGAGGTGGTTTTTTTTTAGTTATGACGGCCCCTATCGACGTGTTAAATTGAAGCTACCTTGTGCAACCGATTATCAATAATAATCAACACGAGCAGGACCAGCAGTCCTAGTACTGTTCCAGGTTGGCAGAAGTAGCCTTCAGAGATTTAAGGACACTTAATAATTAATTAATACCTCTGGTTAAATCTAGGCCGAGATGAACAAATATCTCATTGCATATCATCATCATCCCATCACCAAAGACTAGGCCTGCCTCCAATCCATATATATATAACACTACCTATAATTTAGCTTAGTTTTTATGTGCAAATACACAAAAATCTGGCACAGTCAGACAGTCCAGTGGGTGATGGCACGCATACACCGATCAGCCACAACATTAAACCATCCTAAAGACCGAGACAGTTTCCCAAAGCTGCCCAGATGAACAGCTCTGACCGGCTGAGGCATTGAGCGAGTGGTTTCGGGTCGGTGCAGCAGATCCTTGGGGTCCTGTAGGGTTGTGAGTTTGGGTGGGGCGGGGGGTGGCCCCCGAGGATGAGGCTTGTTCTGGTGGCAGATCACATTGGAATCTGGGTGTCTGGGCTTTTCCAAGTTCTTCATTTGTGGTGGCTTCTGGGAGGAGACGCTGGGGAGTGAAGGCAGTGTGCTTGGATGGTTGGTGTGTGGAAAAAACAAAAAACAAAACAGGTTTCCCGGCAGAACATGGATGATGAATGTTACTCACTTCACGTGAGAGTGGTTTAAATCTACTAAATCCTGCTAGCTTGGTTTAAGGAGCAGTTCAACATTTTGGAAAACATGTGCTTTCTGACAGCGTTCGATGAGAAAAACTGACACCACTTTCATGTCTGTCTGTTAAAAATAAAGACAGCCTGATGTGGAAAATATTGGCTTCGTCTAGCAGTAACAAAATCAGCCAAGGAGCACTTGTACTGCTCTCTGATGGTGTGTGTGAGGGTAAAAAGCGGCAATTTGCCAGACTCTTTATTTACCGGACGGAGCTAGTTACCTATGAGTGCGTGGATCCCAGGAAAGTGTGTGCCGGTGGGCTGATTTTGTTACCGTTATTAGCAGTTTCCCAGTTTCTGGTTTTTGGTCTAAGCCACCCAGCAGCTCGCCGAAGGCTCGTATTTAAGCAGAAAAACATGAGAGTAGTCTAAAACTGTCGCTACGGTCTGTATCAGAAAACGAATGAGAGAATCTCCCAAAACTGTTAAACCGCTGCTTTAAATTCATGAACCATGTTTATTGGTACCATATTTATAAATCCTGCGTTCATTTCAAGTTCAGCTGGGTTACAGAAAGGTGCCTAAAACTAACAACAGCAGCAACATGAAACTGGCACGCTGTGAAGCGTCCCGATCCTCTGCTACTCCAACCAAGCTGGTTTATCTGGAGCACCAGAACTGGATATAATGTGCTTTGTTCGATGTTCCGCTTTGTGCCGAGGGGCTCTGAAACCTCGAAATGATCACCTGAACGCTTCCAGAAGAGCTCTTGCCATCATTACAACTGACTTTCTAATACAAATGAAAGCGTAGGTCATCTTGTATAAGTGAAACAATGCTGCAGGTTTAGACTTCACACCCTCTCCTACAGCTTTCACTTCCTGTGCAAAAACTGCTCTCCATGTGTTGTTCGGTGGGGACAGAGATAGCAGTTTGTTTTGTGCAGAGTCTTCAGCTGCGTCTTTTGTCTCTCCTTCAGCTGATTCTGACTGAAGGTGTCCCTCGCACGTTAACCTGCGCTCGACTTTTTCTACATTTTAAAACACTTGTAAAAGCTCCTGTGTATGGTTAGCTTTAAAGCCAAATTTGGATTCAGGTGAATCACAACAGGTGACACAGCACGGTCACGCCCGATCAACCGACGAGCGCTCCCTTCTGTGAAAGTCTATAAATCCTAGGCATGAATCAGTCGCCATTCTTCCAATCACAAATCGTGCCTCTGCTCACATAAACTGTTTTAATGCCACACTTTTCTGTCTATATGAAGAATTTCACATCGTTCTTGAGGTTGCCGTGGTTGTTGTTCGTAACGCTGAAGCGGTTCGGGAGGATCCTCATCTTCATGGTACCGTCGGCGCCGCAGGAAAAGATGTGGTTAGCTGGTCCCATCTCGAGCTGCATCACACCCGTGCCGAGGTTCCTGAACAGCGACTGGCGAGCGTGCTCGTTGGGAAAGGTGTAGAGGAGGCTCTGCGTGGTCAGGCTCCAAACCTGGCGGGAGAAGGGAAGATTTGAAAAATCAGAAACAGGACAGTTTAATGGAGTTTGTTTCAGTCAAAGTGAGAATGTGTCTCTATAAAAACATCTATAAACAGGACCAAACCCGAATGAACTGAACCTGCTAAGAACCTGATGAAGCTCGTTCTCTGATTAAAAAAATATTTTAAAAGTATTAAAAAAATTTTTTTAAATCCCCCAAATCAAATATTTTTTGCCATAAATTCTCTCAGATGCACTTACTCCAAGATCAAAAAGTCACAAATTGCTTCTTAATTTGATGAATTTGCTGAATTCTTTGCTTTCTACAAGTAGCTGTGCCGACCAACTGGTTGCCCAGATGTGTCGAGTGTGCAACACGCTCAACCACTGGGATTGCAGGTTCACCTAGTAAGAGGCAACCTGTTTCTGAATGATCATGTTCTGACTCAGACTGGAATCAGTCTCAGACAAACTGGTGAAGGTTTGCAAATAACTGGAGTCTAATTTAAAAACACAGACAGATTCCAGCATGTTTAAATTAATGTGAATCAGTCTGGATCAATGAGCGCAACTCATCTGTGACGTGTCTCAATGTGCAGTAGGAGATTCAACTCAACTGGTTCCCAACTGATTGCATCTTGGTTTATATTCCTGTATAAAAGCAAGGTTACTAAGCACCTACGTCCTATGACTTACAGTTAATAACCATCCTGCAGCAACTTGGTCACCGTTTGTTGATGATTTTCTGAATTTCCATTTCAAAATGCATGTAATTGCCAGCTTCTGTTTTATTCCCATCTTGACGCATGAAAGTTGCTCCGAAGAATGCAACTAAGTGCAAGTGGCTGCAGACCTGGTCCAAGCCTTCAAAACTACTATTTCAAAAGCAAGTTCACTGCACACTGTCCCAATAGTCTTTGCAGTGCCAGGGTCTCATCACCGTTATGATTATTATCGGGATGTTGGACATTTGTCTGCACTGCTCAAATAGAGCCTTTTTTCCCCCCCATCACTCCTCTCACCGCTAATGTAGTTTACACTTAAATGTGCTCTTAGTGGTATCCAGTTCAAACTTGAGATTAATTTGGTACCTTTTATTTTGTCATGACTACAACTCGCCGTCGACATGTCATTGTTTCATGCATTCATACTTTAAGACTGCCCCTTTAAGCCGCATATTCATGACCTGTATTTAGGAGTTATTTCTTCATTGAAAACAACATCGATGTGACACAGTCAGGTTTGGGTGCTACTGTAGCAGAAAGTATTGTGGCCTCTTTACCGGGTAAAAAAAAGAAAATGCATGGCTGAATTTCCACTGAAGACCTCGATAGGCTCTGAACAACTTGGATCATTTGACTCGTATTCTCAGTCTGGGAGCTGCATGATTCATTAAGGTATCTAATTTATTGAAGTTCCAGCTCTCATCAAACACTTTAATTGTATACTGACTGACTGCAAACTGAAAACGGTTGTGCTGCACATTTATAAGCTTTTAAAGACTTCAGATGAGTAACCTCACGCACAGCTTTGAAAGGTTTTTTTTGGTTTTTTTTCCGAGCAATTATCCAGAGTGAAAGTCATTTGAATTTCAAGCAGATGTGCACTGCACCATTCTACATCTGCGCGACACAGGGGCTTCATCCTTGGAGTGACAGCTGTGTGATCTGCAGCAGCATATCCAAGTCAAAAAGATAAAAAAGACCTGCTGTCTCTGGTAATATATTAGCTGAAGATATTCACATCCTCCTCCTACTGCCTTCTCCTCTGCCTTTCCCAGTGTCAACCCACTTTCACCTTACATGTTAGTCTCCATCAGCCACACAGCTGTCCCAAGCAGGTGGTTAATCACAAGTGACAATGGATTTGTATTGCTTTGCTGGAGCTCACCGTCTCCACCGATAAACGCAACAGTGTCCTGACTGAACCAGAGACATTCACCAAACGCCCTGCAGGACAGTTGTGCCGGGGACGAGTTTACGAGGGTAGAGGAAATGATCAAAAGTCTCTTCATATAAATTTTTAGGATCACTGTACCCAGCAAAGCTCATGTAAAATTAAAGACCTTCGAGAAGAAACTCGAAGAGCATTTAAGTCAGCGAACTGTCTGCTTTCCACTTGCAAACAAATTAACAAGTGCTGTATACCTGAAGAAAATGCCACTGATTAAAACAGAAAATTTTTATAACACTTCAAATGTCAAAGAGACTAGTTGCCATACCTTAATGTTGCCCTCAGCTGATCCACTGATAAAGCAATCCTCAGTTGGATCGACGGCTAGTGCTTTGACCGGTGAGTCATGGGCCTGGAAGCTCTGCCGCTGGTGCTTGTGGGAAAGCTCCAGCACGCTGATCCAGCCCTTCCTCCCACCTGTGATAAGCAGCTGCTGCCTGGGGGCCATGGAGAGCACGGTGGCACCGGACTCGTGGCAGCTGAAAGCTAAGGACAGAGAGAGGTAGACAGAAGAGAAAAATGTCAATCATAGTTCTTAAACGTTTTTCGGCATTTGATTGAATTTGTTTTCCAACTTTCTTTCCAACACCAAAAGGTATTTATTATAGAACAGCGGCTCTCAATGTGGAACTCTGGCAATCTCCAGGAATCTGTGAGCCATAACCAAGAAGCCTGCAAAACATCCTCCACTAATTTAATATCTTGTCCTTTTCCCTGCGGTCATAGGAGGAGAGGGTGGGGTAGAGCCTGAATAGTCCACCAGTCCATCACAGGGCTAACACATAGAGACAATCACTCATGCTCACATTCACAAGTACTGCCAATTTAGAAAGACCAATTAGTCTTATATGCATGTCTTTGGACTGTTGGAGAAAGCTGGAGAAAATCCATTGAAGCATGTGATTAACCATGCCAAAGATGCTACTAAATAGGCTAATTAGGTGCAGTATCTTACCTTGCACAAGGCTGTTAGCAGGAGTCACTAGTGTGTCCCACAGACACACATTCCTGTGGAGTCAAAAATAACCAAATTACAATATTTTCTAACATTTTAATTACAGGAAGTATCATTAGACACAGCAGATTCAGCGTTTAATGAGAGGTGGCATAGGATTAAATTGACTGGAAAGTCTGTGGGACCTGTTGTCTGTTGAAAGACCCGCAGTGGCGATGAGGGAGGAAGAGCCCACAAAGAGAAAGTCATTAGCTGTCTTGTTGTGGCACTGCAGAGTCTGGTAGAGAGAAACAGAAGTGACAGTGACGTTAATAATAAAGCAGGACAGGAGTAAACAAAAAGAAGTGTGACAGAAAAACAGGAGGACACTCGAGGGATATAGAAGAAAAATCAGCTAAACGAGCTGCGAGTATCTCACCAGGTATGGTTTCGGTGTAGTCCCGCTTGTGTTGGTCTGCCAGAGACTCAAGGCTCCATCAGCATCCACAATCCCAAACTACAGAAAACAAGCACAAAGCAGATATCACACTTTGCTGTAAATAGGAAAGAATGATCCTTTATATTGCATTTGACATATATATTAAAAAATGTTTGTGCTCACTCCCTCACTGTGAATTTGTCCTCCAAAACATGTCAACAGCCTCATACGGCCAAGCACCACTTACATAACTAAAGTGCTTTCTATATCCTCTCATTCCTTTTTTCCCTCTTAAAGCATATTTCGCGCTCTGGGCCACAACAAGCAGGTAAGATAGCGCTGGCACAAGAGAGGCACCATCTGAGAAAATTATTAGCTTGAGGCGAGTGCCTGAGTTCACAGTGTTTGAATCACTGAGCTGAAGAACAATGCGTGCTGAAGCCAACCTCCCCGCTGTGGTTCGTGCCTGAACGGCAGAGGAAGTGTGAAAATGTTTCTGAATGTGACAGGCTCACATCACTCTGCAGTCATGTTGCAAAGCTAAGAATAGCCTGACATCTGTATGGTGGTAGTCAGCAGGCCAATGTGTTCACTATCCTGGTACACAGAATAGGAGGGGTGTGAGAGTTTGTAACCTTGTTTCCTTGATGGTTGAATCGTATCCTGGTGACTCTGGAGTTGCCTGGACTTCGGAAGCAGATGATCTGCTGGGAGTGACCCCATTCAAACATCCTGACGCTGCCATCCTGAGCTCCTGTCAGGTCTGATGGACAGAAACAAAACCGCACGTGACAACAGCTCATCTTCCAGTACATCCCAGTGACCATTCAGACCTCAACAGGAGGTTTTGGCACTTCTTAAGTGAAGACCAGGTTAAATTCAATGACAGCCGTTTTCATCCCAGACAAACACTCCTCAGCTGCATCACCATTTTGACTGGAAAATACAAGTTTGCAGCAAAGTGAGCGCACAGCCTTTTCTAAATCAACAGCAGCACTGGGACTAACGGAAAACAACTCTGCCAGTTTATGAATATCAACATAAGAGAAACTTTTTTTTTTTGGTGATGTAATCACCCCCTGAAGGCTGTTTTTCAACAGCAGATATATGATGTCTGAATACCACTTTTAATAGACGAATAGTTTTCTAATCTACTGACAGACATCGGAGTTGTACTTACAGTATGGCAGTGTGGGATGGGAGGTCATTCTTCGCACATTGTTGATATTCCTCTTGATCATCTGGGAGAAGAAAAGTGAAGAGGAGGAGGAGAAATTCAGTGAGAAAACAGAACTTCATCATGGTAAAGAATAAATCTTTAAAACAGGGTGAAGTGCAGAGAGATGCAGTGAAACAGTGTTATACTGTTTTAAAGCCCCTTTTACACACAATACACATTTACTGGTGGTGTCATATGACTTGAAGGAATGATTTTTAAATCCCTTCTCACATGGCTCCCTCACACCCGCTTCATTCAGAAATGACATGATGTGGATTCTGATGATTAACTTTAAGGTGACGCCTTTAATCATGATCATCAAAAGCAAGAAAGGTGCTTACTCCTGCTTCCAGTGAATCCACTGACAACCTATCATTTTCTCGTTAAAGTAAATTCTGTCTACTTTATAGTCCAACAGCAGAAACTAAGTCTAACTTAATGTCTTCGCATGCTGTAGGTTAGGCATTTTAATTAATATTCAATATTTTGTTCATGCAGCTGACGGATAAATTAAAAATACTGGCATTAAATACTGGAGGGTTGGCCAACTGCCTTTAGCCAACCCTCAGCCTCCCAGTAAACACACCTATGGTATTATTTTGAAAATCCTACGTCGCCTTGTTCTCAAATTACTACATTCACAAACTTGGGTGTCCACGCTGCCCGCATGCCCAGTGGGGTGAGCACAATACCCCATCAGCCCGAGTGGAAAAAACTTTTGCCACTTTGCTTCCCTATTATTTGACACTCTCTGTGTTTAAGGGTGTAAGAGTCTCAGGGGCGACTCATTTTTTAACTCCATATTCCTTCTTGCACTCAGAAATAATCAGTTAAAAAAATAACGATAATAAAATAAAGGAGGATTTTGAGCTGTTTTATCTTATACCGGGCCTTGGTGCATTCAATTTTTACTCCTCTCCTTTTAAGGCCACTTCTGATTGGCTGCCCCTCATAAACTGGAGCATTTACATGCTCAGTTTTGGCTTGCAGAAACTGATGTTCACACAGTGAACCCATTATTTAAAAATTCTGGCCTATGTAATATGAGAGTCAGTGAATAACTGTAGGAGTACACTAGGGCAGTGCTGTATCTTACCATCCTCATCTGGTATATACTTTTACACAATTAAATATTCCCTAGCGTTCACACAGAGCTAATCAATTCTGCCTCTAAGAAAACGTTGCCAGATCTGGTGCCCAAAACCACTGGGTGACATCACATTGACTACATCCTTCATTAAAGCAAAGACTGAGGACATAGTTCACATTAGTAAACAGAGACCATCCTAGTATTTCCTATATTTATTATTGTTGTTCTTTTGCGCTGAATGGAACTGGAGCCTTGTCGTCTCGTCTCTCTATATACTGTACATAGCAGAGATGACAATAAAGTTTACCTTGACTTTGACTATTTACTGTATTTCATCATCTGATACCGAACTGATACATGTATTAGAGTTCTCGTGTGTCAATTTGTTAGCTAATAATAAACGCTGCTTTGAAGCTAAAGAATAAATACAAGGTTGTTCTATTATGATGATAGAAGGAGGAAAAACCGACTGAGCCTCAGTATATCAGAATGAAAATATGCAGCATGACTGTTGGCTGAGAGAGACTGACATTAACAGCAATGTATTTTCTATCGAGGATTTCATTCATCATTCATCCAAAAATATACTCCACTCCGACATTGAACAAACTGACTGGTTGGTAAAATAATTACGATGCAAAGTGGCTCTTACTTTCCAGCCTGCATATCAGGAGCAATAAGTTAACAAGCTGAAATAACAAACGTGACTCATATCTACTTGACTCAACGACACCACAAGAACCAAATTATCTCCCTCATGCTAAAGCCAAACTTCTCCGCTCGGTAAAAATCAACACAGTTTTCCACAGAAACAGCAGAAACGACGGTTTGGTTCATGCATCTCACAACACCATCTCAGTTCCTCAGTAAGTCAATGAGAGAAGCTAATGTTAGCAGCTGCAATGCTTTTGGCAAAATAGACAGAGACAAAAATGAATTATTTATTTAAGCTATGCTTTGAGGATTTTTGCTTCGAGTACAAAAAGTGCAGACAACATCAATTAATTCCACAAAAGCAGCAGGGAGTATTATAAACCCATTATCACTGCGTAGTGAATGAAAGCTCATGGAGCCAAACTGTGAAAAACTGTGCTTGATATTACATCTGATCGTCTCCAAACAACAAAACAACAGAAATCTGCAAAAATCTATTTGTTTAGATAATCCAGCGAACGTTCAGCCAACTTTAATTTCACAATTGTTTTATCAGGTTTTGGTGAAATGCAAATGTTAAAAGTAACACTTTTAAAACAGCAGCACATTTTTTAAAATCGACCCTATGTTATACAACAAAAGTCACAATTATGTTATTTATATGTAAACACAAAACAAACAAAAGAACCCAAATAAAATCCCAGCACTCCTTGTGATTTGGCCGTTTTCTTGTATAAATCCAGGTTCAGAGCTTACCACGGCGGCACCTCTGCCCGTCTGCATGCCCCCTAGCCACGGTACGTTGATAGGAGTGCCAGGGTTACTGTGGGTGTATGGCGTGGTGCCGTGGAGGGCGGCAAAGTCATCGCGTGTATGGACCACCAGGAAGTCGTCACCACCCC